>JAQZBX010002430.1:0-72160 GCA_029593785.1 Cabassous unicinctus | reverse complement strand
ATGAACCAGGAGTCAGCAAACCATGACCTGCAGGCCGGCTACCTCTTTATTTTAAAATAAAGTTTACTGGAACACAAACACATCCAGTCATTTACACACTGCCGGTGACTACTTTGAGCCACAATGGCAAAGGTAAGTAATTGCAACAGAGACCATTAGCCCCCAAGCCTCAATATTTACTACCTACCTCTTGAAGGAAGAGTTTGCCGATCCCTAGCCTAGACTACGGACAAGTATCAAATTATTATGGGGGTGTTTTATCACAGTTGAGACACATTCTAGAAGAGTTATGTTTGACATGATTTGGATTAATTGGGAACTTCTCACTAGCTTTGAGGGACAATTCTAGGATGTAGAGAGTGTAGGCAAAGCAGAAGCGCTCGTGAATTACTCAAAACAAAAATTTGTCTTTAAAATGCCAAGTGGCCTGTTTTTCTTCATTAGAAAACAGTCGCTGTTACATGTACAGTATGGATTCATCACAGCAGCAACACTCTAATTGCAGGCTGTGAAGACTTCTAATTGAAATAAGATTAATGAAGAGCAATGCCAGCCTCCTACAATATCACAATCTGTATGAACACTGAGCTCCTGTGAGTCATTTTCTTCCCCAAAATAACTCAGATTAAACAGCGCCTTCCAAACTAATGGCAACATTTCCGTCCAGATTTCTCTTTATGTCTTGTATCATGTTCCAGGATAAAGCACACAGAGCAGGACTCATCTTCTGCCATCAGCTAATGTTGCTAAATGTCAGGCATTTAATAAAGTTAAAGGGCAAAAAAGTTTTAAGGAATTTATTCTGCCTCGCAATCAGCCCTTGAGAAGTCTCAGGAAAACTCATTGCTTTTTGACTGGATCAGAATGAGAAATTTTCTTATCAGGTTCTGGAAACATAACCCCAAACCCTTAGAAATTCTAAATGCCTGTGAAGTATGTTCCTATATGTATAGGTATGTCTGTTTGTGCTTGCTTGATTGTATATATGTATGTATTTAGGAATACTTATAAAATATAATAACAAGTATATTAACTTATATACATCCAATGTGTGGACTTTGTATAATAGCAAAGCGTGTTAAATTCAGGAATTTGGAAACCAGGACACAATTCCTAAAAAGAGCTGTCAGTAAGTCCAAGTTGCTGGAATAAGAGGTTCTTTCTGTCCTGTCCCAGCAGGTAGGGCATAGCAGAGTGTTCCTGACTTTGAAAACTGAGGCGAAGGCGCTGTTAAAATAGAAGTGAGGGCAACGTACGTAACTCAAGTGGTTGAGCTCCTGCTTCCCACGTACGAGGCCCTGGGTTCAATCCCCGGTACCTGCTAAAAAAAAATAATGGAAATGAATCTAGCATGCTTGGTAGAGGGGCAGTCCTAGCATGGCCTGCTGCCTTTCCTTGGAACCCACAAACACATCCTGTGCTCAGGAGCAGGTATGTCTGCTTGGCGGGAATAAAACACAAACCCCTGGTAGATAAGGGCACTGCAGGTGCATTCCCTCCCCTGTGGTCATGAGCATATGTAAATATTCACTGGAGGCAGTCTGACTCAGGTGTGCATGTTTTACGATGTCCACCTCACACCTTGGTGGTATATCTGTCCCTGACTGGGAAAGAGCACTAGCAACACATGGATACAGGAGAAGGAGGTTGTGCGTGGGATATCTCCCTGCATCAGCCGCGGACTGAGAGCCACTGGCTATCGGGAACCGATGCCCACCAGTGAAGCTGCCCTTGCTTTGTCTCTTTTCTATGTGAGCAAAATGTCTTTCCATCAGAGCCTTGTGAGTCGTGCTTTGCTGGCAACGCCGACACCTGCACTGGAGTGGGCCGGCATCTCTTTAGGTGTCTATCCTTCTGACAGACATACTCTCAATCAATCTCCCCTATTCTACCATTTCTGTGCTTGAGACTCACTTGCTTGTATCCCCCTCTCTGTGCTCCAAGCTGTTTCTCAATGATTGTGTCTGAAAACCATCCATCCTTCAGAAACTTTGTAGATTATATCAGCTAGCTATTACTATGGAACAAACAACCACAAAACCCAGTAGCTTTAAACAGAATACATTTATTTAGCTCCTGTAGTCTGTGGTGAGTCTGGTGATTCCTCTGGTCTGGGCAGAGCTCAGCTGACCTCAGCCAGCCTACCATAGAGAGTCAGCAGGCGAATTGGTTGCAGATGCGTGATGCAGTCTGACCTTGGCTGAAATACATCAGCTGGGCCCCACATGGAGTCTCATCCTCCTGCTGTTTTCCATAGCAGGGGTAGGTTCTGAGAGAGACTGGAAGTACACCAGGCCTCTTGAGCCGTGGCTTCAAGCAAGCACACTGTACCTTCCACTGCATTCTCTTGGCCAAGGCAGGGCACACAACCAGTCGGATCAAGAGAGGGAGATTGAAAACTTTATTGGGAAGAACTGAAAACTCACATTATAATAGGTGTGAATACAGGGAAGGCTGAATAATTGCAGCCATTTTCACAAATAATCTACCCTATAGATACAGATTGCCTTAGGCTCTCACCTACAGTTTTTTCAACCCATACATCTTTTGCCACAGGTGTTTTTGTCCTTGTAAGAGGTGCCATTAGGCATTTAACTAAGGTAAACATAGTAAAATATAGAGTAATAGGTGACCTCAGCAAGCTTTTCCATATTTCCAGTCCTTATGTTACTATATTCATCGTAGATGGGCATGGTTAGTTTCCCCATACACAAACACACACTGTGCACACATGTACACACACATGCACAACCAGCTCATTCCATTCACTGTCCCTAGCAGCTACACATAAGTTACACTGATGCTTATCAACAGATAGCCTATACTCACAGCTTAAGCCTTAGGTTTTCAACTACTACTGAGAATATGCTCTTCTCTATAAGGATACCCAAACTTCACACTGTGGCTTGTATCAATTATCATGTTTAACCTTTGCATTATTCAGTTGGAGTTCACACATGGTGATTTTCCTAGTAGGAAGGGATTTGGGATTTCATCTTTGCCAGCTCTGGAAGCTTTCCTCCTTGTCATTCCCTCTTCCCACCTCCCCCACCCACTCTTAGGGATTTGTGTTCTACTTTAGCCTTACTGTCTACTAATAAATCTCCTTGATACTAACTGCCTTTCTGCTCCTGTGATTTCCCATCTCTGTAACTCTAAATTCTATCTGCCCATCGAAACACATCTGTGTTGATAAAGGTCAATGCCTTGCCCACAGCTCTCCACTGTCACCTTTATCCTGTTGCACTCTACTGGGCACCTCTGACCCAGGTCTCAGAGCCAACTGCTGTAGTTTAGGGCCATATCCAGCTGTCCCCTAAGATACAACAGTCAGCAACATGGTCCATGGAAGGCTGGGGGTCAAAACTAAGGGGCTATTCTAAGGGAGGAAAGAACAGGGAGGCAGCATAAATACAGACAAATAATCTTGGCCCATGGCCCAGTACAGTCAGCCAAGGCTGGCAGTGTAGGAGAGTATTCCCAAAGTATAAGTTAAGGAGCAAAAGATGAAAAAGCTATTGCAGAACTGGAAGGAGAGAAGGTGAAGGGGGCCAAAGTCAGAATCTGGTAGACTGACATCAATCTTAAACTAGATGAAAACAGCCTCTGAACATTCTTTCACTGTCCATTTTCTATGATCTAAATTTTACCTCCATCAGGCCCACCCATAGCATAATTTTTTCTTACCTCCTCTTTTTGATCAAGAGTTAGGGGTGTTCTGCACAGCATTTGGCGTCATGTTAGAAAATAGAATGAAATAACTTAATTTTAAAAGAGGTACTGTTTGAGAACAGTGTATGTCTTACATCATCAGGTCTCTCACTTGCATTGAAAGCCTTCAAGCCCATGGCTAGTGGCTAATGGAAGGTGACAGGAGAGGCCATTAAGATTCAGAGCATGGGGTGGGGGGGCGGTTAGCTTTAAAAGATACAAGGGCACTTCTAGCAGAAGAGAAAAGAAAATATGTGGGTTCAGGCACCATTGACCTGGCGCTGAAAAGCTGAAGTCTTTCTCTTTTTATTGCCTCAATGTCCTCTTTAAGTATGCTGTGAGGGAAGAGAGAATAAAGTATTGGAGATTTGAAAAAAACAGTTTGAAAATGTCTGTCGGCGAGGGCCGGTCGCCGATCGTCGATCACCGCTGCTGTCGGCTGCCGCCGCCTATCGCCACCGCCGGGCGGTCCCTTGGCAACCCAGCAGTCAGGGAACGAAGGGAGGGGGGTGCTGCTCACCGGGCTCGGGCGTCCCCAGGCGCGGCGAGCCGAGGGCCGGGGTCTGCGTCTCCGGGCCGCAGATGAGAGTGGGGAGACGGACGCTTCCTAGTTACCAGCGGACGATGAGTAACGAATACGGAGACAATGCACACTCCGGAGACAAGGTTGGGCTCCAAGTCTGAGTTTATTGGGTGAGCTCTGATATTTATACAGAGCGGGAGGGCTGAGTGGGGCAGGGCATGGGTAAGGTATACTGGGCAGATTCTGATTGGCTGGGATGGGTTTATGTCCATATAAGGTATGGAATGTGTATGAGAGAAAGGGGGCGGAGCCGAGCTGTGGTAGCCATCTTGAAGCACATGGCAAGGAGAGGTCGCTACCGGAGTCAGCAGCCGATTGGCTGCGTCCGTCCCTGGTTGGTTGCGGCATTTGGTGCCAAGACGGTGTCTACGCCCTGGTTTTCTCAGGCAGTGCACTCGGAGCTTCCGTACCGCCCTCGCCACCCCCCCACACCTCCTCCTACAAATGTCATCCTCGTAAAAACTTAAATTTGTTAGGAAAGGTACAAGGAAGTGTTGGCCGTGACAAGTGCCCAGCCCTTATGGATTTCCCATTCTAAGATAGACCTTAGGGAATGCTAGTGTAAGTATGTAGAGTTAAGCTTTAAAACATGTGTAGGAGTCCACCATGTTTTCAGTACAGACCATAGGCTTTAGATCTCCATTTGCTCTCTTAAAATGGAGAATTCACAAGGGAAGTACTGATTTTAATGAAGTATGACCTGTGAATAAAATAGTAGTGACTGACTACCCTTCCTCTCTAGTAGCAAATTGGAAAGGAAAAATATTTATACATGGAGTTATTTTTAAAACCTCCAGAGCAAGGTGCTGAGTCTGAGAAATTGTTTTCTCTGATCTCTTCGGTTGTAATGACTACCTAGCAGCATTCAATTACAAACTGGTCATTAGCAAGTAATCTAATTGCTATTAGCAGACAGATAACACATATTGGCATCAAAAAGCACATGGAGGTCATTTTATAATGCCGGGTGAAATGTAGGTGTTTATAAGGAGAATAAAAGATAAAACCACTGTCTTTATAAACCTCTATTGCCCTTCCTCTTCATATACTATACATAAGAAGTCAAAAATAGTGTAGGCAATGGTAACGCACTACAGTGCCTCATTCATTTTAGTTCAGTGCAGGTGAAGTGGTTAAATAAATTACAAGTCCCATTCAGTAGGAATTAAAACCATTCTATCATTTAGGTTTGCAAATGCTTAAACCGCTATTAAAAATGTGTCCTATGATCAAAGGTAATCAAGAAAGACTTTACTTTCGGCTCCTGTAAACCTATCTTCCACAGTCTAGCTCTGTGAGTCTGCTCAATTTGCTTAATTCACATCAGTGAGGTGATGTAATATTTGTCCTTCAGTGCCTGGCTTACTTCATTCAACATAAGGTCTTCAAGATTCATCCATGTAATCCCATGTGTTAATACTGCATTCTTTTTACAACTGAATAATATTCCGTTGTATGTTTATACCGCAATTAGCTTATCCATTCATCTGTTGATGGACATTTGGGTTGCTTCCAACTTTTGGCAATAGTGAATAATGCTGCTATGAACATTGGTGTGGTGTGCGTATATCTGCTTTCAATTCTTCTGGATATATACCCAGTATTGGGGTTGCTGGATCATATGGTAGTTCTATAGTAGCTTCTTGACAGACTTAGACTCATTTATAGTTTCCCTATACATGGCTCTTCTGCCCCTGTCATTTGAACCTAAAATTAGCATTATACTTGTTAAATATGTGTCCCAGACACTTAAATCTTTGGTCTATTTATGTGCCAGTTTAGTCCTGAATCTCAGCAGAGTTGCAACACCTACTCTCAAGTTCATTGGACTCACCCAGGACAACTAACAAGGGGATGATGATGGACAACGACCATCCAAGGAACAGAGAGAGCTTGCAACTGCAAGAAAGATAGTCCCATTCATCTGCCCCATGGGATCAAAGCCCCCTCTCAAATAGAGGTGGAGTGGACATCACCATCCAGAGTCTTCAGAATTAAGGAAAGAACGATGGACAAGAATAGACTTACTGGTATTCAAGTATAAACTTATTATGGTTCTAGCATTGGAAGAACTTTTATCATTGATGTGGAGGCAGTGGCCACAGGAGGTTGTGAGAGGAGGGAGAGGGAAAAACAGGTGTAATATGGGGACATTTTTGGAACTTGGGAATTGTCCTGAATGACATTGCAATGACAGATACAAGCCATTATATGTCTTGTCTTAACTTACAAAATTGTGCGGGAGAGAGTGTAAACTACAATGTAAACTATAATCCACACTTCGTAGCAATGCTCCAAAATATGTTCATCAATTCTAACAAATGTACCACACTAATGAAGAATGTTGTTAATGTGGGAAAATGTGGGAAGTGTTGGGAGCGGGGCATATGGGAATCCCCTATATTTTTTTATGTAACATATATGTAATCTAAGTATCTTTAAAAATAATTAAAAAGTATATTTAAAAATAAATAAAAGAAATATGAGAAAGGAAAAAAATCATGAGTTTCTGTGTTTGATTCAACACAGTTTCAAGCTTCTACCTCCTGTAAACCTTTCTATATCAGCTTCTTTGGCAAAAATGTCAAAGTTACTCTTCACCTTTGTGATGTCTCCCAAAGTGATTTTGAATACTTAGCATTCATCAATTAGTGCTTAAAAACAGACACTCATACAAAATGATAAAATACCTTCCAGAATTTTTTCCTCACTAGGTAGAAAGACTCAAACTGGGAGTTTCAGCTTGCAAAGAGAATTTAATGCTAAAAAATCATTAAAAAATATTTGGAAATCACATATCTAGTAAGGATTTAATATCTAGAATATATAAAGAAATCCTACAACTCAACAATAAAGAAAAATCTCAATTAAAAATGGGCAAAAGACTTGAATAAACATTTCTCCAAAGATGATATGCAAATGGCTAAAAAAGCATGAAAAGATGCTCAACATCACTAGCTATAAGGAAAATGTAAATCACAACCACAATGAGATATCATTTCACATCCACTAGAATAGCTGCTATTTAAAAAAACAGAAAACCACAAGTGTTGGAGAGGATATGGAAAAATAGAAACATTCATTCATTGTTAGTGGGAATATAAAATGGTGGCGCTGATATGGAAGACAATTTAGCAGTTCCTCAGATAACTAAGTTTAGAATTATCATATGACTTGACAATTCCCACTACTAGGTATATACCTTGCAGAACTGAAAGCAGGGATTCAAACAGGTATTTGGACACCGATGTTCATAGTGGCATTACTCACAATTGCTAAAAGATGGAAGATACCCAAATGGCCATCAACCGATGAATGGATAATCAAAATATGGTATATACATGTGATGGAATATTATTCAGCCATATAAAGGAATGAAGTCCTGATGCATGCAAAAACATGGATGAATCCTGAGGACATTATTCAGAGTGAAATAAGCTAGACAAAAAAGGACAAATATTTTATCACCTCACTGATATGCTGATATGAACTAATTATAATATGCAAACTTGTGGCATTAGAATCTAGTATATAGGTTACCAGGGGTTAGATTAGGGTTAGAGAATGGGGAGCTGATGCATAATTTGTAGAGAATTTCTATTTGGGTTTATTGTAAATGGTTTGAAATGGGTGAAATGGGTGGTGGTGATGGTAGCACATTATTGTAAGTGTAATTAACAGCACTGAACTGTATAGGTAATATGGTTAAAAGGGGGAAACTTCAGGTTGTATATGTTACCAAAATAAAAATCAAAAGATAAAACATAAGACTATGACACAGTAAACCCTATTGCAGATGATGGACTATGTCTTACAGAACATGTATAAGAATGTTCTTTCATGAATTATAAAAAATATACTACACTAACACAAGATGTTAATAATAGGGTGGTATATGGAAAAAACACATCTAATGTAAACTATGGATGATAGTTAATACTACTATGTTAATAATGTTTCATCAATTGTAACAAAGATAGCTAATGCTAAAAATAAATTAGTGCAATTACAATAACCGTTATCATCAATTGTAACAAATGTTCCACACTAATGCAAGGTATTGGTGGGGTATAGTGATGTATGGGAATCCTGTACTTTATGCATGGTTGGTTTGTAAACCCACAACTTCTTTAATAAAAAATAAAATAATAATAAAAGGAACCCAAATAAAACAAAAAAGAAACCTATTATTATAGGAACATTTTAATCCACATATTAATTCCGTATCACTGATAACCAGGCATTGGACAGACATGCCCTGTGGTTCATTAATAATTTCAGCCTCATAAGCATTCATTTACAACTGTGAATATACAAAATGAAGCCTTAGTTTAAAAAGTAAACCTTAAATTCTGTTATCAATGGCATGAACAGTTTTGGAAATAAAAATTTCAAAAATAGACTTTTCTTAGTACTGAAGAGGATCTAAAAGGAACCAAACAAGTTATGTAGTGCTCAAGCCATCTCAAATCCACTCCTATTAATTTTGTCCTCAGTACTATATACCTTTGACCCAGGGGGAGAGGAGTGGACCAAGTGATATTTACCCTAAACCTCAATTTAGGAAAATCCATAACACTGCCCACCAAGTTACTTCTTTCCACATTTAATACTCCCCATTGTTGGGAAAATATCTAATAAACATGTTCTTCATTGTCTTCAGTCCAAGTCCTCGCCACTTTGCAAATTCATTTTCTCTTGTTTTCCTCTTTGGAGATAGAGAACAGCTGGTTGTCATCTCCCAAATACTGTAACAATCCCTCATATACTTGAAGATAGTAATTAAGCTATCTTTTCAGCCTTCTCTTTTTGGGAAACCCAAATTCCTTTTTAACACAAATTATCAAAAAACATCCACAGCCTTGGATATGAAAATTGTTATTACATAAACTTTTTTATAAAGCTCAATTGTTTCTGTAAATATTCCTTCTCCAGAAGCAAGAGAAGAAGCATGCTGCCTTGATGAATTTGAGTTCCCGCTGTAGGGTCTTGTCCTTCTTACAACCTAACATCACCAGTGAACTTGAGTTCGTTGTTAACCTCCCACGAGTGCTTTGCAGTTCTCAGTTAAACTTGTGTGACTCTTACCTCCCAGTCACCTTTCACTCTTTGCCTCCACCCCCTCACATTCTAAAACTAGAAAATGTCCCGAGGAGCACGTTCTTTAGCAGCCATAAGAGTGCAGCTCAAAATATTAGGTAGATTATCTGATCCAAATGCACCATTCTCATCAAGCTAAGTTTTCTTCATAGGGTGTTTGTATGACTATAAACTTTTAAAACAAACAAAGCTTTCTTTTGAGCCATATTCATATTTTAAAGTGCACACGTTGCCTTGCAGTATGAAAGGCAAAAATAGGGCTTTCTGGCTGTGTTATCTTAGGCAAGTAATTTAATCTCATATTTTCCCCGTCTGTAATAGAAATAAGAATAACCTGTAGAGTGGTGTGAAGATATGAACGGGAGAGTTTAAACCACCACCATAATTCCCAATGCATGCCCCTTCTCAGGCACCAGTATGGCATTTTCATCTCTCATTGTACTGTTCTTCATGAAAATATAATGGATTAAAGAACTCATTCTCCTGGGTAACATATTTGCATTTAGAAGGGAGTTTTCTGGAGTTGTAGCTCCCAAAAATGGACTCTAATGATAAGCATTGCAAGGATTTCAACCAAGGCAAACTTGCCAGGGCAATGTTTGGAGGCAGGGTTACTGCATGACTAGGGCAAGCCCCACTCACTTGCGTGACCTTGCCTCACATGCCAGGCACAAACATGTTTATTTAGAGAGAAATATCCTCAATCCCAGCAATTCAATTGCTGAATACTTATAGCAAGATTTTCTCTGAAAACTAAAACCATATACTTTACATTGTATTATTTTGCATTGGTAAAGAGGATAACCCTAATCTTGAAAGATTTGACATGCCAATTTATCCACGATATAGACCTGGAATATTAATGCACCAACCTTGTACTTCATTTTCCTTTGAAGAAAGTAAAGCAGTTACTCTGTCTGAGCATAGAATATTTCAAGTGTGAAAAAGTTGACAACCTTTTCGTTTTTCTCATATGTTTACAATTTAATTACTCATATTCTCGCTCTCTTTCTCACTGGCCATACAGTCTGAAAATAAGTTGAACAAGTAGAATAAATAATCACACTCCCTGAAGATTTTAATGCATAATTCTTGGAGAATGGTTTGACCATCAACTTACCTGGAGGTATTGGGGTAGACAAGATGACTTTTAAAGTTTCATGATTTATATGCTTTACCTGGTTTCAGTGTCCATAGACAATGATTGATGGCTTGTCCAATAATTAACTTCACTTAATCTAGAGACTGTAGAGTGGAGGTGGGAGGAGAAGTGTCTCATGTAAGAAACAGCTATCATTTGTTAGAAAGAGGGCAAAATTAATTTTCTAAGCAGGCCAGCTAAATGGCTCAATCAGCTACAGGACGAAACACTTCCTTAGGTAATATAAACACCTTAAATGTCAACCAATAAAAGCCTTTACCTAGAATGTTTGCCTTTTCCGTGTTCAGAAGAAAGCTACCTGACTATTTATATACCCAGAACTGCGTATTGATGTGTGTGTGTGCGCGTGTGTGTGTGATGGTTGTGAGGTGGAGATGTTTGGAAGGATTCAGAATTATAGTAGTTGAATGCATTTAAAGCTACTGCTGCTCTTCTCTAAATGGCAGTGTTCATCTGCCACTTGGTGATTCATTTTATAAGGTGACTCATTCTCACCCACAGACACAATTCCATTTTTGGGGAAAAGATGCCAGTAATTTTTCAACAAGTTGTGTTTTGTTGATGAAATATTCTACCCCAAAGAGCCATTACGGACCATCAACCTAAGAGCCATCGCCCTGCAACAAAGTGAGGACGAAAGGCACAAAATTCCTGATGTAAGTGAGTTAAGAGCATTCCCCCTAAGTATTTCAGTAGCATTTTACCACTCTCATTGGAAACTTTCATTCTACTCAAAAATATGTATAATTTGTTATTTGATAAATTTAATACTATGTTCAATAGGATCTTATCTTTTTTTTTTAACTTTATTTGTACATTTAATAATTGAAAATAGAAACAATTAATAACTAAAAAGTAAACACAGATGAATAAATATATACATTTCTCCATTAAATGTAATGGATACATATAAATTTTTTTTTTGGATCAAACAATATATTTGGTTCATAGTAACGCATTCATACAGTATTTGTCCTTTTGTGTCTGACTTGCTTCACTCAGCTGAGCCCTTTTAAATCCACATACTTGATTTTTTCTAAGTAATGTTTCTCACAAAGAGCTTTAATTACTGCAAGAGTTAAATAAAGCAAAAAGCTAGACTTGGAAAGAAATGGTATCCAGTTACAGAAATAAAGGGATAATTAGGACTAAAATATTCTAGAATGCTCAGAACTCTTTACTTTTTGTAGGCAATGGTTTTTCCAAATAAAAGTTCAGGTGAAGTAATTGCTGCAAAATAAGTACACAGTCAAGCAAATATCATTTTATAGTTCTGAAACAAGCATATAGTATAAATCATTTCAAGGATGGCTAGTTCAGGGAAACTGACAACTGAGAGCAGATTTGTGAATTAGCTAACATGATTGTCTGGCAGTCAACATTTCCAGTTTCCAGTGTCTGAATGTGCACTATAGAATGATTGAAAAAGCACACAGGAAATTAAATATATTCACTGTATGAAAAAGTAAGCAGGTGGAGGAGTGGATATAGGGGATGAGTGAACTCGTCTAGAGAGAAGTAGAAAAGCAGGGAAACTGGAGATGGAAGTGGAGAGGGAAATGAAAAATACTTGCCTACTTGGAAAATTTCTTTATCTTCTTTGTTCAGCATCTTCTATTGATCACCATCAGTGTTGGCAAGTTGCTTGAAGCTGTGATCCTGAATTGATATTTAATTAAAATCCAGTTCTATTTTAATAATATGGTAAACACATCACATTTCTGTGTGTAAATAACATCAGCAGATGAAGGATAAAAGAAGAATCAAAACTAAGTGCTAGGAAGCTAACAAAGAACGCAAGGCAGGAATCAAGCAGAGGAAAGCAATAATTAAACTCGGCTTCCAATTTATTATTATTGTGGCTTTTATTAAGCTTCTGTTTTAGTCCGAAAGTTATTTTCTTTTTGTCTTATTTAGTCTTGCCAAGGAGAAAAATAAACACAAATAGCATTTTATCCCTCATAACGTTAAAATCAGAGTCAAGATTTGCCTTCAACAACCCACTCCTTACTCTCCATGGGCTGTTCTCTTCTTGATCATTAATCTTAATCCCCATTGAGCAAAATTCTTTCCCCTAATTCTGACCCCTGGTTACATGAAAATACCAGATAACACAAATTATACTCAAGTTATCTAGGGAGATATTTGGCATTTAGTGAAATAGATTCTACTGGTCAACCCAGCCAACATCTTTGCAAATTGCTTTAATCTCCAAGTATCCTAACAAATTCTATTTTATAGGTGTGTTTCAGCCCCCAAGGAAACATTGCCATGAATATATGTTCTTATTTATATATTTGTGTCTGTGCATGTAAAAATGAGAAAATGTTTATGAGATTGCTTCGTAATTTGTAAAGTCCTTTCCAAATTCAAAAAATTGTATAATTACAATGGTCAGTCAGTGTCTTAAAATTTTGTGCCTCATGGAAGAAATGGGCTAGATTATGATTCCCTAATAACCCAGTATAGTGACAATTAGAACAAAACTTTAGGCTCCTCCTAAGCAAGGAAGACTTACTAGAGACCACAGATTTTCTTCCTTTCCCGGGAGTGGAAGAAGTTCTAATCTCATGAAAGAGAATCATTGAAATTTCTCCCTTATTTCATCTTCCCACTGATCCCTTGTTACTCAGTTCCAGAGTAAGAAAATGGGAGACAAGTTTATTTATTTATAAACTTCTATAGAATCAGGGTTAAAAGGAGCAGCTGGAACTGGAACTGCAAGTCCGGGAAGAAGATGGAATCTGAGATTTCTTGGGAGATCACAGACAAATCTACCTATACCCACCTTCCCCCATCTCCCTTGAGAAGGCACCATGGGTTTGCAGAGAGAGAAAGGAAGGCAGCCAGCCCTTCCTTCCATCCCTTCCAGCAACAATAAGCTCCAATGTATTTCTGTGCATCATTGTTCTGTTACAAAATAAGCCAATCTTAGAGACCTAAGACTGTTGCCCCAGGTGATTCTCCACGTGAGGGGAAATATCTTTATCCTTTGCATACGCCCCAGAGGTGTGTGTAGCCAAGTAGAGGGGCTCATTGTGCTTAGATTTTCTGTTCTTAAACTAGCCAAAAACTCAGTTAGAAATAACATTGAAGGGGCCAAAAGGGAGAAGTTTCCTTTCTCCAAGACTAGCAGAATGAAAGTAAAGCCAGGCCTAGAACTCCTCAGTAGTTAGGCACGCTCTAATGATTTGAACGGAAAAAGATGTGCCAATGCCAGAAACATAAAACAGAATAAATCCGAAGATTTGAGAAAAGGATGTGATTTGGCTAAGTTATTATTCCTGCCTTTCTCCACTTCCAACCCACTTTAATTCAAGCAGTGCACATCTGGTGTTTTATATAAAGTAAAGAGGAAAACTTCACTGAGCCGATGCTAAGCAGCTCTAGGCTGGGAACTAGGCCATGCACTCATGGAGGTGGAGAAATGACAAAGCAGACCCACCTGCCAGTCTCCAGCTCTGAGAGCCTAGGATATGTACCTGGAGTTGCTCCATTTCAGCTAGAGAATCAAGAAGAGTTAAGATATAGTCAACCAGAAGTAAAATTGTATGGATCCCACTGTATTAAAAACCAATGGCCTCATTGTTCTGCTATAATCTCCATCTCATTTATTAAAAGCAAATTAGAACTGCATTCTTTTGGATGATCCCTTTTCAATTCAAATTGATTTGTTGTTTAAAAAATATTTAACTTTGTAAGTAATAAAACTTGCAAGGTTTAATTGTAAATTTAGAGGTGAAACATACCATATGCTGCATACGTCTGCAGTTCAAAACAAAATAAACCCACAAAGAAGCTCAGTACACTGCAAACACCATGCACTTTGGCATAAAATGAGCTCTGGTGGACTGCGATGTCAGTCTGATCTCACCTCAGTGACGAAGGTGTGTAACCCCACCGAAAACCTACTCACTTTTTCTGAATCTCACTGAAACAGTGAGAATAATATCCCAACTGGAGGGTTAATATGAAGACTGATAATATGAGTCTAGCACATAAGAGATGCTATGCAAATAATAGGGTCATGCTTCTTTCTTTCAGAACCACGGGTCTCCACTGATGCTCAGAGCTGCCAGACCAACAAAATAGCTGAGGAAAAACACTATTTTCCCAACAACGTTTAAAAAAAAGAAAATCTGGGTGCATAATTTGAAAAACTAGATTGATGCACGGTTATCTCTCAGGAATGAAAAGAATTTCCCCCCTAGGAAATCCCATCTCTACTAATCATACTCAGAATGAATCCTGCCAAGTTCTGGTCTTTATCTGTCCAAGTGTTATTCCCATTTATAAATGAATATTTTCAAGTGATTTGTCAGAAGTTCCTTAATTCCAATCTGAGATGATAAGATAGGCACCATAAATTTTTGAGGACTCCTGGGGTATTGCCCAGTTTAACCTGGCTTCTAATTGAGATCCTTTAGTGAGAGAGCTCTCATTATTTTGTTCAATTCTCAGGGATCAGTCAGAGCTTCCGTTCTTATTGCTTATATTCCCTTTAGAGGAGTTCTGAGATATGTTTGATTACTCTCTGTTGTCCCAAAATTTTTTTTAAAATACCACAGAATTCTTACTTTCTTGAGACCTCAATGTTATATACACATCTGGTCAGTCAGGGACAGTAAATGTTTTATATAAGCGGGAAGTCAACTGCTCCTATTTCCTCCTGCAAGCATAGATAGTATGTGGGACTGTTGCCAAAAATGGACAGAGAATGCTGTGGTCAGAGGGCTTGGTTGGAAGATGGGAATACAGGTATCAAACTAAGGGCATGGGCAGGAGAGCTGCAGAGACCATTAGACTAAATTAGGTGTGTGTATTTCATATGCTAGAGGTGAGGAATATGGCAGCTATGGCAGTGACCAGTGAAGGAGTTGTGGAGGGAGCAAATAAGCACAAAGTGAGTAACATAAACAGTAGAAAACCACATAATGCATTGGCTCCTTGACTCACAAAGCTAAGTTTAAGAACAAAGGGTATGCATAGGGCATCTCTTCATGAGAAGCAAGCTAGCAGTTAGACACGCCGCTGTTGTTTTACATGCTAAATCAATTTATTTCTTTCCAATTTAGCTAAATTCTGATGACCATGAACTGAATTTCAGTAACAAGGTATAGACAGTGGTTTGGATATTATTAAATTATCATCAAATTTAAAATCACAAATTTAACTTTGAGATACATTATACTATTATATTTCTTTTCTTTACTTTTCATATATAGTAAACTTTATTTTTTAAAGACTTTTTAGATTACAGAAAAGTTACATCAAAAGTATAAGGCATTCCCATACAACCCACACCATTCCCAGCTGATATCTTCCCCTATTAATAACATCTGACAATAGTGTGGTACATTTGCTGCAATTGATGACTAAATATTGAATCATTGCTACTAATCAAGGTCTATAGTTTACATTGTAGTTTACACTTAATTCCAATGCCCTATGTTCCACTATTATTCCCTCCCCATGCCCTCAGAACCTCTAGTAACCACTACCTTTATATCAATGTTACATGTTCTTCCATTACTACAATAGTAATAAGTTTACATTATCCAAGGTTGTATCCCTCCCTTATGTTTGTTAATTCCTCAACCCTGAGGATTTTGGGATGGTGATGCCCATTCTGCCTCATATTGAGAGGAGGCTTAGATATTAAATGGGACACATGGGTTGCTTCCAACTTTTGGAAATAGTGAATAATGTCGCTATGAATATTGGTGTGCATATACCTGTTTATGTCCCTGCTTTCAATTCTTCTAGATATATTCCTAGTAGTGGGATTGCTGAATCATATGGCAGTTCTATAGTTAGCTTCCTGAGGAAACACCAAACCATCCTTCACAATGGCTGTACCATTCTACATTCCTACCAGCAGTGGATGAGTGTTCCCATTCCTCCACACCTCTCCAACACATAGTTTTCTGTTTGCTTGTTTTTTTGATAGCAGCCAGTCTAAGAGGTTTAAGATGATATCTCATTGTAGCTTTAATTTACATTTCCCTAATAGCTAGTGATATTGAGTATCTTTTCATGTGCTTTTTAGCTATTTGTTTTTCCTCTGTGGAAAAATGTCTATTCAAATCCCTTGCCCATTTTTTAAATGGGTTGTTTGTCTTTTTATTTTTGACCTGTAGGATTTATTTATATTTGTTGGATATTAGACCTTTATTGGATAAGTGGTTCCCAAATATTTTCTCCCATTGAGTAGGCTGCCTTTTCACTTTGAAGCACAGAAGTTTTTAATTTTGAGGAGGTCCCATTTATCTATTTTTCTTTCCTTGCTTACACTTTGGGTGTAAAGTTTATGAAACAATTTTCTACTAAAAGATCTCATATACACTTCCCAGCATTATCTTCTAGAAGCTTTATGTAGGCATGCCTCCTTAAGAGTGCTATTGATTGCTGGACATTCTACAAAAACAAAAATACCAACAGGCATGACTCATATTAGTCACCAAGACAATCCTGTAAGCTGCACATTTATTTCCTACCTTTGTTTTCCACCTGATGCATTAGCATCTTTAGGAGTCTTCAGTTCTTGGAGTCTGAAAATTATTTTTCTTTGAAAAATAATGACACCACCAAAATGCATTCACTCTTGCAATTTGTCCTTCATCCTCTTCTGTCCTTGATAAGAGGAAAGCAGCCAGATATCACAGATAATGTGACTGTGACCCTAACTGAATTAAATCAGCATTATTCAACAATGTTGAACATACCCTGTGGCTACAGATGTGTGCATCTTTCTTTAGAGCGCCATTAGTTTGGACCTGAACTTTGGACCTTTGAAAATGTCAGTCCTACATCGGTCGTAGAGATAGTCAAAATCCTTATCCTCGGTTCATTAATATGATTGCAGTCAGTCACTTGGTTTGGATTCACAACCAAGGACAATAGGTACCAGCACATTTTCAAAAGAGAGAGAGAGAGGAATAGAGAGAGATGATGTGAAGTTAGAACTAGAATTTGGAGATGGATATTATTATAGATAAATACAATATAAATCTTGTATTATGTTATACACCTGTCACAGCAAAGGACTTTTAATATCCCATTAATGAAATATTTTGGGTACTCCCTTAAAGAAAACACTACTAAAATTAATTTCAATTGCATTGTAATCTATACAATGTATATTCCAGATTCTATTCTAGACTTGATATTTGCTTGGAGTTACTTTTAGCTCAAAGAATTGCCAAAAGGTGCTCTCCAAACCTCAAAATCAAATGTAAATTCTCAGAGCTTAAAAGAGCAGACAGAGATTTTCATTCTATTAATGAATATAAAAACTGCAGAGTAGCACACATGGCTTTGCTCAAGTGTTAATTGCATAGAATAGAAATGGGGAAGAGCATCTGAACAAGCTATGAAGAAAAGACAAGAGCAAAATGTCAAATCAGAGAGAAAAAAAGAAATTAAATACTTCAAAGAGATGTATGTGATAGAAAGTTTAGAAATGAGACCTAAAGTATATCAGAAGGCATATCACTTTTCCTGAGATTTTTAACACTTCCTTGTTCTGACAGGTCTGCAATGCCATAAAATCTATCTTTCTGTATTTAAACGTTTTCAAGTGCACAAAAGTTTGGAAGCTGGTTGTTTAAAAATAAAACCAAAGTTAAGCATAATGTTAAAAACATTGAAAAGAGATTCCAGTTCAATTTAGAAGAGTAAGTATTTCATCCTGCTGATTTTCCCATTTATGTTGGTGCGGTTAATTTGTGTGTCATATTTTACTCTCGTTACTCACTACTTTTGCAAAGAAATAAAAATAAATTCAATCTCACCTTTGAAGAGTGATAATTATGTTTCCATCGCTTATATGAAAGTTCTGAGTAACTCCCTCATGCCTGAGGCTTTTTGAGTTATGGGTCTTTCACCTTCATGACAGAAACATAATAACCATGCTTCACAGGTGAGACATTCTGCAATCGTGAATGAGAAGATAAAGTTCTGGTTCTTCTTGGCAAAATACCTGCCACTGGAAGTTGGAAGAATCGGGTCTGACTCATTCAAGGGGCTAATCTCTCAAAGGGATATATTTATTTCCAGGTAACTGTTTGGTGATTGAGAAACTGTGAAATCACTTGACCATGGGAAACATAATAAGAATTGAGGATTGCATGCACTAGAGGATTTTACTCTGTGATTCTAATTACTAGAACAGATGGATTTATTAAACATAAGGAAAATATTATGTTTGAAAAAGAAGGGAAAGATATTAAATGTGTCAAAAGAATTTGTTTTAGGTGAAAAAGTTGATTCATATGGAGTGAAATGTATTTTAAAAGCAGAAAATTTTATACCTCTCCTTTTCTATTTGACAATGTCATTATCACAGAATTAAAATCCCTGAGAATTATAGATTCTCCAGGATGTAAAGGGATGTTTAAAAGCATCTAAAGAAAACACTCATGTCATGCAGGCATCATGCACATAGTGTCTCTGCTCTCATTTAAGTTTAAAATTCTACACATCCACTGATGGTGAATTTACTAGGTCCTGAAATGGCCTGTTCCATTATTGAATATCTGATTCATTATAGAGAATAGCATAATACTTAAGCCACAAACTTTGCAGTCAAGCCTATTTGAGTTCTAATCCCTTTCCCAATAGTTTCTAATAGTGTAACCATAAAGAAATTCCTTATCCTCTTTACATCGAATTTCCTGCATCCGAAAAATGCTGATTTCTACCTGATAGGATTTTTGAAAGATTTCAAAGAGAAAATGTTTGTACAATACCGTGACTGAAACTTACTGTATGTATGTTCAGAACTGGTAAATATTATAATTATTATTCCATATTTTAAGTGAAAGTCTGCATAAACTTATTGCATTGGTCCTAATTCTACACCTAGACCTAAAGTTAAATAGCACACTCTATTAACTGGTGAAAGCATGAATAATTTCCCACTAAGAACAGGAATAAGACTAGGATGTATATTTTTACCATGTCTGTTTAACTTTCTACTGGAGGTCCTAAGAGTCTGATGAGGGAAGGAAAAATGAAATAAAAAGCATCCATGTAGGAAAGGAAGAAAAAAATCATTCTTTATTTGAAGATGATTTAAACATTTATGGAAAAAATTAATTGGACTCTATCAGAAAGCTACTAGAAATAATGAATGAGTTTAGGAAGATTGCAGGATACAAGATAATCAATTGCATTTCTAGACTTAGCAACAAACAGAAAGTGCAGCTATAAAACACAATACCATTTGCAATCACATCAAATAATATGAAATTTTTAGGGATCAATCTGACAAGAGATGTACAAACCTGTACACTGAAAACTATAAAACATTGCTTTGAGAAATTAAAGGAAGCCTACATAAATGAAAAGAATTCAGAGCCATGTTCAAGAATCAAAAGATTTGTTATAATTAAGACACCAATTCTCCCAATTAATGTATTAAATCAAAACAATCTCAATCAAAATCAAGGAGCCAATTCTCTAGAAATTGACAAACTGAATCTAAAATTCTTACAGAAGGATAAAGGACCTAAAATAACCAAAATATCTGTGAAAGAGAAGAATAGGCAAGTCATTGAAGAAATAATAGTCTTTTCAACAAATGGCACTGGAACAATTGAATATCCATGTGCAAAAAAAAAAAGAATTTTGTTCCATACCTCACACCATATATAAAAGATAACACAAAATGACACATATACCTAAATGTAAAACCCAAAACTGCAAAACTTTCAGAAGAAATGAGAGTAGAGAAATCTTTGCGACTAAAGTTACAATCCATAAAATTTTTTAAATGATAATATTAATAATGGGATTTCATTAAAATTAAGAAATTCTTCTCTTTGAAAGGTACTGTTATGAAGAAGAAAAGATAAACCACAGACTGGGAGAAAATACTTGAAAATCACACATCTGATGAAGGAACTGTAGTCTCAAAAGTAATAATAAGTAAACAAGCAAAAGATTTGAACAGATACTTCACAAAGAAGATTCACGGACAACAAATAAGTAAATGAAAAGATCCCTAACATCAGCGCTGTGCCAAGTCATGTTGGAACCTGAGGCAAATGGAAAAATCAGCAATATACTTACTGTCTTTCATGGACATTTTGATATTTTGTTCATTGTAGATTTTTGCATTAATTGCTATTTTTTAAAATACTATTTATCTTAATTATTAGATTGGAATTTTTGGCACCTCCTTAAATTTGTCTTGGCTCTGTTTAATAACATTAGTAATTATATAAAATAAATGAAGTCCACAATGAAATACATCTACACATCTGTTAGAATTTCTGAGATTAAAAGTCTGAGCCTCTAAGTGCTGGTGAGGATGTGGAACTACTGGAACTTTCTTATCTTGCTTGTGGGAATCTAAGACAGTACAAACACTTTAAAAAACAGTTTGGTAGTTTCTTAAAAAGTTAAGCATTTACTTACCATCTGGCCAAGCCATTCCACTTTTATTTGCCCATGATAAATGAAAGCATTTTTCCTTAAAAAGACTTGTATGCAAATATTGATAACAGCTTTATTTTTAAAAACCCAAAACTGGAAACAATCCAAATGTCCATCAACAGGTAAATAGATTAACAATGATCCCATTTATATAAAATGGGATGAATAGATTAACAATGATCCCATTTATATAAAATTCTAGAAAAATGCCAACTAGTCCATAGTGATAAAAAGTAAATCAGTAGTTGTCAGGGGTTGGGAGAGGGAAGGGTCACAGGTAGTAATAGAAGGTGAGATTTCGAAAGATCACAAAGAAGCTTTTGGAGGGAAGGACCCAAATCTGAGCATTTTCTTGATTGTGGAGGTGGTTTAGGATCAAAGCCCCCTCTCAGTTAGAGGTGGAGTGGCCATTACCATCCCAGAATCCTCAGGTTTGGGGAATAAAATATAGACTAGAGCAAACTTACTGGTATTCTACTATAGACTTATTGTGATTCTAGCAATGGAAGAAATTATATCATTGATGTGGAGACAGTGACCATTGGACGTGCTGAAGGCAGGGAGAGGGAAAGAGAGGTGTAATATGGGGCACTTTCAGGACTTGGAATTGTCCTGAATGACATTGCAACGACAGATACAGGTCATTATATATCCTGCCAAAACCTGCAGAATTGAGTAGGAGACAGTGTAAACTACAATGTAAACAATAATCCATCCTTAGTGGCAATGCTCCAAAATGTGTTCATCAATTGCAATGAATGTACCACACTAATGAAAGAAGTTGTTAATGTGGGAAAAAGTGGGAGGTGTGGGGAGTGGGGCATATGGGGATCCCTTATATTTTTTTAATGTAACATTTTATGTAATCTAAGTATCTTTTAGAAAAAATAGAAAATATATTATTAAAAAAAAAAAAACATAGGGTTGTACAAGAAAGAAGTCACATATCACTTAGAAATGCCAAGAAAAATGGCCTGGAGAATTAAGGGTGTTTGCTTCTAATAATAAACTGGAGTTCAAAGTAGAGAACAGGGGATTACCATTCTTCATTATATGTCTCTTGTAGGTTTTTATTTCAAACCAATCTATACAGAGGATATTATTTCTATACAATAAAAATAACTATTAAGAGAGGCAAGTACACAAATGATTCTGATGCACTGAAAATGTAGAAAACCATGGTAATGCTTAAAAATACATTAATGAATCCTAGATAGTAGTATGGGAAAGATATCCAGAATCTCTGAACTTAAACTATATTATTTTATCTTCAGAGCCACTTATTATCATGCTTGTGGTTAATCTGGAATTCTCTTGATGTTAAAAGAATATTACTCTTTTTATTCTAGAAAGAATAGTTCCTGAAACATTAGGAAACCTCCACCGTTTCCCAAAGAACTTTCAATATGTTGCATGGAAAAGCCATGTTTTTATGCCTCCTGGGAAATAAAGTATAAAAAGTACTTTATCATTTTACTTTGTTAGATAACACAGTACCCTTATCTGTTAAGAGGAATGAAATAACCTCATTGTATGGAAAAAGAAGAAAACTTGTCATTCAAACTAAATCCACGTAGTTCCTAACAGTCATCAGTGAAAATCTCTATAAAGCCTAGCTTGTCTACATGTAAATTTGTCACTGTCATATACAAGCGAACTGTATAATCATGGGCAAATCATTTAACTTCTTTAAGCTTTATTTTCTCAAGTTTACAGAGGAGAAGCTGGACTAGTTTTCTAAATCTCTCTTGGCTTTAGATATATTTAGTTTTATGGTACAATGACTATATCTTATTGAATCTGAAGTGCCATTGATTGTAAGATACACTATTATTTTCCACAAAGGAAGAAAAACATTGCCAGTTAAATTATGTTACAGTACTTTGCTGTCCTTTGGGATTTTTATTTTAAACTTTAAAGAGCTCTTTTAAGTTTTCTTAAGCATCACTGTTTTTCACATAGCATTTTTGTGCGTACAATAAAATGCAAATGAAAGAAATTGTCTGAGGTCTTTGCAAAACTTCTTTGTATTCAGAATTTGACTCTTCTGAACAATCTTTTGACTCAGACAAGAGTATAAGAAGGCAGCATTTCTTAAATGGGTGCTCCATTATTGTCTCCGGGATTTTCTTCTAAGCTGCTCGTAACCATTCTGCAAAATTTCAGGTTGGTGCTTTCTTGGAAGTGTATCAGACTATCAATATCATATTCCTTCCTCAAATCGTTATTAAGTGGTGTATTGATAGAAATGTCAAGGGGTTGCAGTTTTCTAGTCATGCCATTAAGCTCAAGCATGCATGGGCAACAGCTACTATGGCAAACCGCCCCGATACCATGAGTTAGAGGTTCTTGATTACAGAGAAGTTAAAATATGAGGAGGAAAAAAAAAACCATATTAGAATTGCTGAAATGCAATAATAACAATGAGGAATCAGTGAAGTGTATAAATTACTAACCTGGCACTTTATAGCAGGTGTACTAATGAAATTAATGAAGGCTCAGGAAACATGCCAATGGATAGTACACACACACACACACACACACATACACACATACACACATACCTTAAATAAACTAGGAATTGGGATATGTGCCTGCATAAGAATATCATCACATGACACCTCTCTCACTTTAGACAGTTTATTTCATGTCTTAATGTCTTAATGTCTCTGGTCATAAATAAACCATTCAACTTCTCTTATGTTCTGTACAAGTAAAAATTTGGAAGGACAATCAAAATGTACATCATCATCTTAATCATGTAATAATTTCTGGTGTGCATGCTTCTTGCCTCTATTAAGATGTTACCATTTAAATATGTGATATTTGTTTCTCCTGTCATACCAATATCATACATTCTCAAAAGACTGAGCCACATCCCATTGAAAAACCATTTCTTGATTTCTGCTTCCCAGTGGGCTCTGCATTTTACCTGGCCAACTGGCTTTAATCATATCTCATTGCTTGAATGGGTGTTGGCTCCTCTCAGGAGGCAATAAGGTCTGTCTCCTCTAAGAATTAGAAAAGCAAAGCATTGCAGGGTCATTAGTGATATTATTGGGCGACAGGATGTAAATAGGAAATAAATATACATGGGTCCTCATCACTTTTACTGAAAATGAATAGGCAGGTAAAAATACCCGGGCTGATCAGTAAGAAAATACGTATTTACTTTTGCTTACTCAAGCTTGGGAATGAGTGCAGAAGCAAGCTAGCTCTGGGACCAATTTCTCTCTGCCCTTGCTGCCCTGCAAATGACATTCTTATCAGACCATTAAGAAAACTGTTATAACTTCTAGTGAGACCACCTGCTAGGTCTCAGTGCTGGGACGATTACATCTATCAGAAATAATGACCCATAACTAGAATAAAACACATTAATAACATCACATTTACCCGGGATAATACATTTCACCATTTAATATTGCAGAGACCAAGGTAATCAGTAAAAGCATTACCAAAAACCACGAACAACTAACAGGCACAGAGTAGATAATGAATATAAAAGCAGAATGTTCAGGCTAGTTTTTTTTTCTCTCCTTTAGAACCAAGAAGTGTAATGGGCAGTAATGGGTGGAGCCTAGGTTAGGAGTGGATAACCCAGCCTTCTGTTTGTGGTTTCATTTGCTCAGAAAGAGCTGGAAGTGCTTTTCTCTGGACATGAGAGAAAACATGAGGTTGTGAGGTATAATGGAAAGAGCCCTGGATTAGGAGTTGGGAGAACACAGATCTTACTCTAGCTGTGCTGATAACTAGCTGTGCGACCCCGGGCAATTCACTTCACCTCTCGGAGCCTCAATTTCTTACTGGCAAAATGAGCAGCTTAGAGGAGATGGTCTCTGAAATCCCTTCCAATTCTCAGGCGCTGTGCTTTGAAGCAGAAAGTCAAGCTGGCATAGGAATGCTGTGAACTTTAATAAAAATGCCTATAAGCTCTTGGAGCTCCACGATCCTTAGAAGTGCAAAAGAAGGGACCACACTGCCTTGGCATTTAGGGGCTACATCAACCTAAGTGCCCAGGGCCCGGTGGAACACAGGAACTTTAGAGAAGCGACAGATCAGGACCAGTGTGAGGCAGTCATTTGGTTCTTCCATTAGTCACTTCCTTAGGCAAGTATTTGGGTTGATTGTCATTGACTTCAGGAAATTCCAATAGCTACAATAACAGGACAAAACTAAACAAAAATAGAATTGAGAATATAAAAGCTAAAGAAACCCCAACAATTAAGGCGTAAAATATACCTAAAAGTTAACCTCACAACTCAATGTTTATAGAGGTGAATGGAATATGAGAGTAGGGAATTAGATAAGTATCTTAAAGTCCTCAATCTCTCTGGTAGTTTTCTGCTGTTTCCGTGACTGATCACTCTTTGAGGAAAATGCACTTCCTAAACCACCACCACAGCATTTCCAGTGACACAAAAAGTGATCAGAGATGATGGTGAGAAAATATGTAGATGAAACAGGGAGTTCCAAAGGTCCTGGGCCCCATGTTTTCAATGGGTCTTGTCTCCTTCAACCTGGTTTTCAGATGCTCCATTCAGTATTTTAGGGGAAGAAAGCCACAATAACATTTTCATTTTAATCAAAGTACAAAGTGTTGAGTAGATATTAGGGAAAGGGCTGAAGTGCTTACAGAACCTGCTGGCAATTGAATGCAGAGGCACACTGACGTCTGAACACCAACTCTCGGGGACACAAATCTCTCTTCCCACTACATAAGGCTGTTGCATTTTAGCCTGAAATTATTAGTTGAATCAAATTTTAAATTAGTCCACTTAAAGAACAAATTACCAAAAATTTAATTGTCCTACTCCAACAAATCCCACTACAAGCACAGCCAAATGAGCCAAGAAAATTATGTTTTTGTCCAAATTTAAGTGAAATAAAATATCAAAAATCAGCTCATTCTCCCTTAAAATAAATGTGTAACCCATTTATACTAACAATCTTTGGTCAAGCCAAATTTTAGCCAAACATAATCAGAAATGGTCCTTAAGTTAAGTACCTTCCTGGTTATCCCTACATAAAAATATAGAAGATAATAGAGAGGCAATGGCTTCTTGTTATGAAGGCAAAAGTGATTGAAAAAAGATGTAAAAATTAATGATATCTGGCTGACATTATTTAAATTGACAATAGCTCTATCAATAAAAAGAAGCCCTAACAAATGGGTTTCATGACAGAAATATATTAACCACTTTTCATCATCTGGAACCTTCATAAATCAATAAGAGATAATATTTACTCTATCCTGCTGGAGTGGCTTTTTGTATTTCTAACAGAATTCATTTAATTCTGGTTGCCATAGTTACAACAGAGTTCTAGAATGAGTTTTGTTTCATCATAATTGCTGCATGTTAGTATATAAACAGCTGAACTCTACCTTTAACCAGCACTACTCATTTGTGAACAAAGAAAATCCCTTATCGCAAAGTAATTGAACTAGAATTCAAAATATACCATCAAGCTCTTACCCTCCTCAGAGAGTTGGCAAATATTTCTCAAACTTTTTTAGCACAGTTATTTCTGAAAGGCACATCAATAGTACAAGAAGAACTTAGAAGAAGATTTAAAAGGTTTCATGTGATGGAAGATCTACAGAATTTAAAATAAAATTCATTCTTTGCCTCTGCCATAAGTCAGAAGGACAAATTTGACCTTCAGGCTAATTGGCAAACCTTGATCTATTTTTTTTTTAATTAGATGTCTATCAGTTCATGTAGGTATTAAATTTGAAGTGTTTTCCTTCCAAGCCAATTCAGTGCCAATTGATTCAGTATCAGTTTATCCATTAAAAAGGCACAATCAAGCCAAAGAAGTTACTGTCAAGCTCCATATGGTATTTTAGCACTAATTTCAAAGGCTACAAGGTAAAAGAAAGAAAAATAAAAACATGTATCCTCTTGTCATTCTTTAAGGCAGAAAGCGTCCAGAAAGCATAAAATCAAACAGGAAAAACTGAATCCTTCCACTTGGGAAATAGTATTTCTGCTCTAAGAAAACCTCAAACAAAATTTTCATGGACAAAAACCCAATGAGTTTATGCCAATAGCAAATAAAATGTCAGTTAAAGACAAAAGACTTTAAATTGTGAAAAAAATTTCTTCTATTTATCCTAATTATTTTTCAATATGTATTTGTCAACTTGTGCAGTTCTATAATGCTGTCTGTGAAATCCAACAGGATAACAGATCACGAGAATAAAAAAAGATAAAAAAATTCAACTAAAGTTGCCTTTTCCTATATGGCAGCTTAAGACGAATGGTCTTAAGCACTTTATTTTGAGATACACAATTTTCTAATGACTTCAGATACCTCAAGTTATTCTAGAAATGAAAAGTAGAAAGAAGTATTTGTGTTTATTCATTTTATAGGTTTCTTATTTAAGAGGTTGCCATTTGATATATTCCATTTGAAACTCTTTTTAATCTCTTTACTTTTGGTATTTATTAGTTTTTAAGAGAACCATTTTTCTTATATCTGTTGGATTCTTACAACAATTTGCATGAAATTTTATTAAAATATATGGTTTTAAACACTAACAATAGAATACACAAATAACTAGAGATATGAAGTAAATAGAAGGTTCTTGCCCAAAAGACCATGTAGTAGAAGAACTTAGTCAAAGAATGGGGAGATGTGCAAAAATAAATAATATTGCATAGTTGCATAATATGAGCTGGTATATGAATACAGTAAAAGAAGTACCAGAGTGCTACTTAAGTCCATGCAGCAAAGAGACATGCACTTACCAGGCTCAGAAAAGGCTTCCAGCAAGAGATGGCATTTGAGCTGAGTGTCCTGTTGAAGGGAGATTCAACATGCTAAGTTTAGGGAAGGATATTCTGAAAGGAGGAAAAATATTAGCGAAAATGAAAAGGGATAATGGGGACAGGATATCAGAATGTTCTTTGGGTATAAGAAATTCAAATTCTTATAAATATATGGTGGTAGATTTTTAAAAGGTCATGCAACACATGTGAAAAGTTAAAGTCAGTTTTGTACATTGAGGATAGAACCTACTTCCAGCATATGGGCAGACCTAAGAAGAGGAAAAGCAATGTTTGTGTGATGGGAGGCTACAGATGGAAGGGTGCCAAATGGGGTCTGGAGTCAGCCTCCTTCCCTTTGAATGCCTCCTTTTCCACTTACTAGCTGGGTAGAAGTGGACAAGCTACTTAACCTCTCAACCTAAAGTAAGGACCTGAATTTCATGAGTATTAAATGAATTAATATGTATTAAACAATTAGACTAGTGCCTGGCAAATAGAACACGTATATATTAACTCTTATTTTTATTAGGTAGAATGGGACTGAAAATTTTTTATTTCAATATAGATATTCTTGAAGACTTCATTTTCCTTTTTATTAGTAACCTCATCTTGCTCTAGATCATCCAGGAATCTCAGTAATGGGGGGGCAGGGGGAATAAAGTAAACTATACTTTCCAATTAAAGACGACTCAATCTCTTTCAACTTAAAAATCTTCCTCAAGTTTTTTTTTTTCCTGTATTGCTGTGTTTCTAGAATGTGGCTGTAATTTTTAATCACCTGGAGAGTTGAAAAACCAACTAATTCTTGGATCCCAATCTTACCTCCAGAGATTCTAATTTAATTGGTCTTGACCATAAGGAGTTTTCAAAGCTTCCCAGGTGATTCCCAGGTTGAGAACCACTGATCCAATGGGTAAATTATCTGGCAATTTGATATCTGAACTCCCCATAAGAGCTGGTTCATCCCTTCTCAAGGAGTTTTGCCCTTATTCCCCTCTTCAACTGCCATATTGGTACAGGGGAAATTGTGGCTCAGAGTGATGGGAAAGGTTTTTCACTTGGGCCTCACTAGTTTCCTCTATCATGGGTTTGGTCTACTTTTATTCCTGGGGGGGCTTGCATTGATGTCCACTGAGGTATAGGTCCCATCTGGACCCTGGCTGCCCTCAGCTCAGAGAGCACTTAATCCCACCTGGACTTTGAAGGCATTTTGCTGATTCTGCTGCTGTCAGCCATAGCTTCACACATGTGGACGTCAGCTGTGAAGTCCTGGGCACTGCATCTTCTTCCTCCTGACACTTCAGTTACCTGCTGGTCACTGGTCCTCTTGACACCTTTCCAAACTGCTCCACTCTCAACCCCAGTCGCACGGGAACTGCTAGGTCTCTTGCCAACCCTATGTAGGCCTTAGCGTTTGAGGGAATTGTTACAGGTGACTCTATCTAGACATTCCTTTCCCTTTGCTCTTGTTCTTCTCCTGCTCCTAGGCCACACTGGGAGCAAGGGAGAGAATGGCCTGGGGCTTCACTCAAGTTTCCACCATTTTGTAGGTGAGCGCTAAGGGTGGGGATTCTAGTTTCATTCAAGGAACTGAGGGAACTCCTTACTCCTCCCATCCACTTCTTCCCCCAGGACAGAAATGCTCCCCCACTTCTCTTCCCATTTCTATCTCTTCTTAGATCATACTTTCCACCCTTTCTACACTACAGCTTTTAAGGAAAACTCTGCTCCAACTGAGGCTTGGTTCTGGATATGGAAAGGGGAGATTTTTAGAATTCAGATAAATTTTTCTCTTGCAGTAAATTCTGGTTTATTGTCTCATTGTGGACTAAAAAACTCCATTAAGTCAAAATTTTATTAGTAATGTTTTCTCTTTGCATTCCTGCCCTCACATTCCCACCTGCATCCTCCAGAGACAATGGTTATAGCTGACTGAATCAGGGATCAGGCCCGCAAAAGGAAGTGTTAAAAGGAAAAGCACATCATTTTTCAAACTATATTATTCCCATAATATTTGTAATTGAAAACAATTCAAGCATGAATCTTGCACTCATCTTGAAACACTTAACTTCTAGCCCAGTGGACAGGAAACAACTTCTCTCAATCCCATTGCTTCAGCCCAGTGATCTCTTTGCCACTAATTCTTTCCTTCAGTCTCTCTCAAACCAAATCCTAGTGTGCGTGTGTGTTAATTATTGTTTTGTTCTCTAGATGATTTATGAATATGTCACAACATGTCCATAGATTCTAAAATACAAGAGTAGGACTCATGCCTTGATTACCTAACTGTCACCCAGACTAAAATTACAGAGCACATTGTAAGAATCAAAAAATAGCTCTTCCCCACTGACAATCAATTTTTTCTGGTATCCTGGGTTCAGGGACTTATTTGTAAGCCATATCTCCCATGTGGCTTCCTTGTATGCTTCACGGAAAATACCAAAAGCACTGAAGATCTAGCGTCTCTCATGTTAAGACTGATTCAATACCTAAAGATCCAAAGTCCATTCAACACACCTCCACCTATGGAAACCCAATGGAGCCAGCCTCCCACCACACCTCACAGAGAACCACCACACACACCTCAGCTGCAGGTTGATGAGCTCTAGAATGCTTCCATCATGACTAATTTTTCACCTTGCACCCCCATTAAAAATGTTTATGGTTTTTTAGATTCGTAAAGGGATACTTCCATAGAAGAGACACTGTAAAATAGAGAAAAGGATGTGGAAGAAGCAAAAATAAACACCCAGTTTTATTCCACTAGTCCAGTGTTAATTATAATCAAATGCAGAGCTGACTTTATCCACTTTAGAATGTATTATAACAATTTACTCAGGCTATTGAATTGTCTTTGCAAATGTTTGTTTCCACCATTTTCACTTTAATACATAAAACTGTGATAAAATAACAGCAATATGAAGACAAAATAATAATATTATCTAAACTTTATAATTGCCATGCACTAGGATAACTCTTTAATGCACATAATGTCATATAATCCTAACAATAATGTTGTCAATCAGGTATTAGCATCATTCCCATTAAACAGATGAGAAAACTGAGATTTAGAATGATTAAATAATTTAGCCAATAACACACAACAAGTATCAAGAAATAGAGCCTGGCCTAGAATTTAGTTCTATCTGACTTACTACCTGCCTTATACATAAATTTATTTCCACAGGAAAAAAAAATCCCTTGAAAGACAGTCAAAAATTCAAAACATTTTAACTCATTTGTGCTTTTGATACCCATTGCTAAACTGCTTTCTAGAAATGCTTTAAAATATTTACAAGCCAATAAGCAGATTGTGAAAGGGCATGTTTCACAGCACATTTTATCAAATTTTTGCCTATCTGGTAGGTAAAAATTTGTAACTCATTGAGTTTGAACATGCTTTCCTGTTTATTGCTCATTTGTATTTCTCTTCAGAACTCTTTTTATGCCTTTTCTTCATTTTTCTAATGAGATCTTTTTATAGATGAATTTTCATAGTTTTGAACATGTAATGGCTAATCATCTTTAGTCTGTTGTGAATGTTACAGATATTTTTCCCCAGTTCGCCAAGTTTGCTTTAATATTTCCTGAAGGTATTTTGGAACTATAGAATATTTTAGATCTTATATTTTGTTATGTTTGATTTTATGTCATGTCTATCTTTTATTTTTTTGTTTCTTCAAAGTCTCTATGTTTACAAATATCCTTCTTCATCAGAAGAGTGAATAAATACCTGATAGCTTAATTTCTCATTGTTTTATGCTTAATTAGGTATAGCTCACTGTGACGTGCAATGTGTTTGCACATCACATCCACTAAGATGGTCTGGGTAGAATCCAGGCCCTATCAGTTGTTCACCAAGTGACCTTGGGAAGCCACTTTCTACCTCTGAGACACAGTCTCCCCATTTCTTAAGTGAAGATTATACCTACCTCTAAAGTTTGTTATAACCATTAAATGAGATCAAGTATTTAAAGTACAGAGCACTCGATTAATGGTAACTATTATTAGTTCACTTGAAATTAATTTTTGGTGTAGTGTATAACATACCTAACATATTTTTACTCCAAATAGCTGGTCAGTTTCCCCCAATTTCACATATCCAAAAATCTTTCCTTCTGTTGCGGTGCCCCATTTTGTGCCCCATTTTGTGGCTAGTACATCTCTACTTCTCCTTGAGTCTGCCCTGGAAAGAAGGGCCTTGCTAAAAAGTGATTTGTGTGCATGAGCTATTGCTTAGTCTAGTAATTAAGCACCAGTCTTTGAATGCGTGAGACTGGGCTTTTCTGACCAATGCTTCTGAAATCCTAGGGAAGGGTGAGAGGAGTCAAGCGCAAGCTGTAGGCCCTGTCTGTTGGCACCACCATACTGGAATATACTTCTCTTGCCACCCTCTCCACCAATACACACACAAACACGCAGACCGCAGGACCTACGTGAACCACCAGACATATCAGGCAGCCCTCACCCAGAACTGCAAAGCAAGCTGCCCCTACTTTCTCTGCCCACAACGTAAGTAGAGAAATCTCTTATATCTTTTCATCCTTGGTACTCTGATGAAACTCCAGAATAACAAAGGTGAGTCAGTAAATCTAAGAAAGATTATTATTCTCCCCCCATCAAGGGGCTGCTTTTCCTACCCTTTTCATTCTCATTGTATCCTGTGGATCTCTTGGATAATTTGCCCCAAATAGATGTAAGCTCACCTGAGATGGAACTTCTAAGCTAAATTCTTTCTCCCTAACAACCTAGCTTGTAAGTTTTTAAAAATATTTTCCTCCAACTCTTTAATTTATCTTACCCAGCAAAATGGAAAGAAAAGGAAATCTCTATTATAATAATATGAACATCTACACATAGATTTTTTTTCACATTTGCTTTCAAATTTAAGAGAAAATAAGATTTGAGCCAATTTTACAGCAATGTAACAAGCTATCTGCAGGCAATATAAACTTCCACAATCTGAGCAGCCATGGATTATGGTTGAATTGGGTAATGGCAAACATTCTGTGGTTCCTTTTCTATTCATCTATGACTATAGTTCGTGAACTATAGTGAACTATAGTTCGTTCACTTACTCCCAGAATTCTGCTGCCAGTTTCTCTGTCCCAGTCTCTGACTTCACTGCCACTGCAAAGTTTGTCTTGCTTCATTAATTTCTATGTGGGTTTCTGACATGCCTCCAAATCATGAATATCTGTGGCTCTGTAGGGCACCTGCGAGCAGCTCCCACTGTCAGGACTCACCCTTAGCTCCAGGCTGTCTGTTCCCACGCATGTAGCTGACTCTAGTTTTCTACTGGGTCTCCAGGCCAGGCATTGCACAAGCCCTAAGACCTTAAAGCTGAGTGAGAAACTGGACCCCTCAGGAATGGGGGAAAGCCTTTAAGACGCATTACCTATTTCCCAGCTCTTCTCTTTGGGGTAGTGAGAGCTACAGCAAACAAAGCCTTTTCATCTCATCTCCTGGTAGGGTTTCTTGACTAATATTAAAGCTGTCTCAAATATCCCAGCTCTGTTGTCAATTCTATTTCTGAACCTGTCCTTTGTGGCTGTGTTTTGTCCTCAATCAGGACAGACCTATCTACACAGCCAGTATATTTCAGTTCCTTTATTCACTCTCAAATCCCATATGCCAACAATCAAAGATTTCTCTTAAAAAAAGTGCTCCAGGTTTCTCTAAATGTATTTACTTTTCACATGGTATAACTTATTGAAGAGAAAACTAGCTGAATATTTGAAATGATTAACAACAACAAAAACCTGTAGCCAGACAACAGTAATTTCTCAATAAAGAATAATACCAAACAATTACCTCGTGCTAGCTATTTGCCAAGCACTAAAATAACTGCTTTATGTGATTAATTCATTTATCCTTACAACAACCTATTAAGTACTGTCCTCACTTTACAGATAAGGAATCTGAGACCCAGAGAGAATTAGTAACCTGTGCAAAGTCACACAAATAGGAAATTGCAGAAGCAGCTTCAAACCTGGCACCAGATGTCCTGCCTGGAACACAACTGATCACTATGCCTTCCTACAAGGCCAATCCCCAATGATTTCCCCAACCAGTTCTTTTTAAACCACTATGTAAAATACTGTCCCACCTTCTGAGTTAACAATTCATTCCTGAGTGTGTCACTGTCAGGACTCACTGATAAATTCTACTGGGTGGGAATGGCTTTACAAACAAGCAAGTACAATTGAGCTTGAAATTTCCACAACACAATAGCCCTTTTACACATGCACATCCAATATCTAAACTATATCATCAACCTTAAGGCAATAGTCTGGAAAACATTGCCCCCATTTTATAGAAGAGAAAATTAAAGCTCAGGGAAGCCAAATGTCTTGACCATTATTAAACATGTCCTGGCTGAGCTGTTTGCCAATAAAGGGTATGCTCTTTCTTCGCCAAAAAAAATTCTCCATTAAATAAATATATTCTAATAAGTTATATAATACAATACCCTAACACATCTTAATAAATTACTCTTAGGCTTATTCCTATGCGGGATGAAGAGAATAAAGTAGAAATCTCTCCTGACAAATGAGTACTAGTAGTACAGTAGGGTTTTGATTCAGAATATCATTCCCATTCTATTCAGATCTCAATCAGGCACAACCAAAGGTTGACATGGGTGTTCCCAGTTGTTATTGGGCAATGCACCAGGAACCCCCTTACCAGTGAATGATAGATAGTACACAATCCTTCTGCACCATTTTGGTTTTTACTGGGCCAATTGGCATTTGTGCCATACTTGTATATATCAATTGCTTATAATTCAGCTCAAGACACAGATTGTCCTCAGTAGATTAAACACTGTTATTTCTAGTTTCTTGGAAGTAAAGGAGGCAAAGCCTAGGGGAAATTGTCTTCAAACATCATTTCACGTAGAACTGGGGCAGCAGATCACCATCTCCATGAAACTTCTTCATTGGGTTCAGACAACCTGTCCGAGATATTCGAATGAGGGGAGTGGTGCCTAACTAAGGTGAAGATGATGATGGAGGGCTCTGGCAGAGGTGAAACAGAGACAGTTTGTCATGTGTACTTCAGAGACACAGTCTTGAGGTTTTCTGGCATTGCACAAACAGCTGAAATTGTTTCCTTTATTTCCCCTTGTCAGCCCATTCAGTGACAGAATACCCAAATGGACTTCTCTGCTAGGTGACAGCTAACCAGTTTACCCCCAACAATTTTGCTTATAGCAAAGGTTCACTATTCCAAGAATGTCTACAGGAATTCTCCCCATCTCCCCTTCTTCTTAATAAATCCTATTTCTTTCTTTGTTCTTGACTTAGCCTGCCAGCTGATTCTTTTGCATGCAGCAAAACTTAATGTGTCTGAGTTATCTTTAACACTTCCAGCTTGTTTAGGTCATCCAGCCATTATCTCCATATAACATCTCCACCAAGATACATTAGACCAATTCAGACTAGGATAATAAAGACTGCAATGTCTCCCAAATGTGACCAAAATCCCTCTTTCTTTCATCTTTTGCTCAGATTTTCAAAAAACATAAACCACTCTTACTTCAGGTACCAAAAATAAATTCCAGCTGTGTATATGTCAGATATTAAATACACACACTCAGCTAGTTATCTACTTTATTTAGAGATTAAGCTAATGATTGACACATGGGCCTGAGAAGGCACAGGGAAAAGTTTACTGGTTTTAGGAACCAATTGGAATATGGAATATCTCCACTTTACAGATTAGGAAGGAATTAACATATAATTGGATGATATTCTGGTCCTGGCACTGTGTTAAACACATTCACTAATTCATTCATTTAATGAATTTTGTCAGCTACCTACTTTTTGTAAAGCAATGTTCTAGGCAAAGCAACACAAGTAAGAAAAGGACAGCTTTCTTGCCCTTAAGGAATTGATAGTCTAATGTGGGATACTGACAAGAGATTTACAAAAACAAATACTGTGTAATCTTCCTCATAGAAAAAGTGCTGGATAGAATGGGAACGTATTAGAGCGGGAGTTCTTAACCAGGAGTCCCTGTGGAAAGATTTCAGGCGGTCCTTGAGCTTGAATTGAAAAAAATTTACTTAGTATCTTTGTTTTCTCTGACCTCTAACTGAAATCTAGCATTTCCTTCACTTATGAATGTACGCAATAAATAAATTGCAGTAGTATTCATTTCACCTGACTGGCAAAGGGGTCCATGGAATAAAAAAGGTTAATAACCCCTGTATTAACCCAGATTTGTGGGGTGCAGGGGACAGAGGGAAGTTATGAAAGACTTTCTCCAAACCATGAACTCTAAACTGAGCCTCATTTTAACCTTCCCAAAAAGACTGCAAGGATGTTGTGTTAATTTCATTACATAGATGAAGAAACTGAAGCTCAATAAGGTTAATTAACTTGACCAAGGTCAGGCAGCTAGTGAGTGACATCATCAGATTTCAAACACAAATCTGACTGAATTCAAAGCCCTTGTTGGTTTCACCTTAGCACATTGATTTATCATAGACTCTTCCAGAAATCTGTATTCAGAAAAGGGAACTAACTGTAGTAGGCATCACTGTTCCCATTTTGCAAACGAAGAAACTGAAGTTTAAAGAGGATACACAATTGATTGTAGTGAGAATGGAATTTTAACCCAAATCGACTGACCTTGAAGTCCACATTTCCTTACTCTGCAATGGAACCAAATCTGTGACTAAGTAATACCACCAAGTTAATTAACATTCCACAAAACTTAAAGAGAAAACTTCCATCAACTTCTTTTCCCTTACAAAATATTCATGACTGTTTTAGTTTTTCCATTTTAGGCCCTCATTTTTCAGCAAATGTCTTGAGGCACTGTGATGTATCATCCTGAAAGAGAATAGCATTTAAAAGGGAGTCAACTGGATTCAAACCCAAGTAATGTCATTTACTATGAGTATGAGCACAGGAAATGTTGAAATCCCTCCAAGTTTAATTTGATTTGTTTTTTCACAAAGAACAAGGCAACAGTATTTTTCCTAATACTCAGTACCAAGGGCAATGTTTCCAGCTAAAACTCTCTTCTGCATATCCAATTGCATATTGGATATTTCAATTTGTGTATCAAACAAGTATCTCAAATTCAAAAGCCTGAAACTGAATTAATTGTCGTATTTTTTCAACTTATTCATTCTACTGTTAACCCTACCTCTATAAAATGTGCCACCATCTACCCAAAGGCTCAAGCCAGAAACCTAGGAACTAACCTTTATCCCTCCCTATCTGACCTTCTTTATTAAACTAGTCATGAGGTCTTATTTAATTCTATCTCCTAAATGTCTTTCAAATACATCCCAATTCTCTTCATTCCCACTATCACCCTCTTCCAAGATACCATCTCCTCCTGGATTGTTGAAGCTACTTCCTAAATATTTTTCCTCCTTCTACTCTTGTCCTTTACCCATCAGTCATTAAATTAATTATCTAAAAAGTTCCCCAAATCATCTTCCAAACATGTAAATTGAATTTGATTTATCTGACAGCAATTCCTACTGTTTCTTCAGTGTTCAGCTTAAATCTCATTTTCTCAGGAAGGTCTCCTGATCTCCTCTATACTATGGTGGGGCCTCCTAATACTGACTTCAATGGTACCCTGTACTTCCAATACTAACCACACTTTATTATAATAGCTCTTTAACATCTGTCTTCTCCACTAGCTCCTAAGTCTCATGAGCAATGAGACCAGGGCAAAATTGTTCACAATTGTGTATATAACTCCTAGCAAAGAAGGAAGGAAGGAAGGAAGGAAGGAAGGAAGGAAGGAAGGAAGGAAGGAAGGAAGGAAGGAAAGAAGGAAGGAAGGAAGGAAGGAAGGAAGGAAGGAAGGAAGGAAGGAAGGAAGGAAGGAAGGAAAGAAGGAAGGAAGGAAAGAAGGAAGGAAGGAGGGATGGAGGGAGGGAGGGAGGGAGGGAGGAAAAGAAAACTGTCAACAAGGAATTCTCTAATCAGAGAAAATATTCTTTAAGAATGACAACAAAATAAAGACGTTTTTGAATAAAATAAAACAGACAAATTGTTGTCAACACTAAAGCAATAAAATAAATGCTAAGGGAAGTTGTTTTGGTAAAGGAAAATGATACAGTGAAAATTCAGATCCTCAGAAAAGAAGGAAAAACATAAAAAATGGTAGATATCTAGATAAATGCAAAACATTTTTTTCTTTCTTTCTTCTGCTTAAATCATAGAACTGTTTTAAGCAAAAATTATAGCATTACATTGAGAGATTTATAATGAATATAGATGCAGTTCATATTACAAGATGTACTAGTGTTCTGTTTCTGGTATAACAAATTGCCACAAATTTACTGGAATAAACAACTCAAATTTATTATTTCACATTTCTGCATGTCAGAAATCTGACATGGGTCTCAAAAGGCTAAAATCAAGTGTCAGCAGAACTGTGTGCCTTTATGGAAGCTCTAGGAGAGAAGCAGTTTCCTTATATATTTAGATTGTTGGTAAAATTCAATTCCTTGTGATTATAGATCTGAGATCCCCATTTCTTTGCTGCCGTCAACAAATGGTCATTCCAGTTTATAGAGGCCACCCAATTACCTGGTTCATGGTCTCCTTTCCACAATTTCAAAAAAAAAAATGGCATGTTGAGTCCATCTCACAGTTTAAATCTCTCCTCCATTTTCTTCTTCCATCTCATCTCTCTGATTGAGCTGGAAAGGTTTTCCACTTGAATGACTCAAGTGATTATATTGGGACCACCCAGATAATCAAGGAAAATCTCCCCAACTCAATCACACCTGCAAAGTCTCTTTGCCATATAAAGTAACATATTTAGAGGCTCCAGAGATTGGTGCTTGGACATCTTTAGGGTGAATTAATCTGTCTACTACATGAGAGTGTCATAAAATATCAGAGAGAGAATATGGACCTATATGTTTGCAATTTTTTTTTGTATTTTTTTGGAAGTTGATAAAATATGAACTCAAAACATAATAAGAAAATTTAAAGATATTTATTGTAATTCCAGGACAATCATTTAAATATGCTAATGTAAAAGTATAGCTAAGAATCCAATAAAAATGAAATGAAAGTCTAAAAAATGAATAAAGAAAATACAATGATATGGTATCTACAGGAACTGCCATTTAAATATAAAGACACATAGAAAACTAATGTATGGCAGAAGATAAAGCATGCAAATAGCAAACAAAAGAAGGGTAAAGTGGTTATGTTATTATCAGATAAAATACCTTTGAAAACAAAAAATAAAGTATTAGAGAAAAAAGCTGACACACAAAGCTAAATAGCATATGATTCTTTCTAGATGAAATTTTCAGAATAGGCAAATCCTCCTGAAAGTAGATTAGTGGTTGCCAAGGGTCTGGAGAGAGGGATAATGGGAAAGCTTCTAATGGTCATGAGGTTTTTTGGGAGGATGATGGAAATGTTTTGGAAGTAGATACTGATGATGGATGCAAAACTCTGTTAATATACAAAAAACACTGAATTGTACAATTTACAAAGGAATTTAATGGTTAGTGAATTATATCTTAATAAAGTTGTTATCTTTAAAGGAGTATTTGCAGAGAAAAAGAGAGGCAATTCATAATGATTTAATGTTCAATTCATTAAAAAAAGACAGAACAATCATATATGTGTATGCACCAATTAACCAAGCTTTGAAATATATAAAGCAAAAAATATTACAGAATCTAAGAGAGAAATAGACTATTTCACAATCATTAGAAATATAAACACCCCTGTCTCTGCCTTGGTAGAACAATGAGACAAAAATATAAGCAAAAATACAGATGATCTAAGCACTACCACCTTGATTTAATGATAGCTAGATAGATGATAGCTAGATAGATAGACAGATGGAAGTGAAAAAATATACCTAACATTAGAATACTCATTTTTTTCATATATGGTGCTTTCTCCAGGACAGATTATATTATGGACCATAAAATAATCTGAATATGTTTTAAAATATTCAAATCATATGGCATATGTTCTCTGACATCATGACATCAAATTATAATTTATAATCAATATCAATTCTAAAACTAGAAGATCTATACATATTTGGGAATTAGAAAATATGCTTCAAAAAGAACCATTGGTTAAAGAAAAAATCCCAAGGGTGATTATAAAATACTTTGAATTAAATGATAATAAAATATTATCTATCAAAATTTATGGAGGCAGATAAAGCAGTGCTTAGAAATTTATGCTTGTAAATGCCTATACCAAAAAAATTAAGATCTAAAAATTAATTATGAGTCCCCATCTTAACCAATTATACAAAGATAAAAAAGAACTCAAATTAACTGGAAGAAAATAATAAAGATAAATGAAGAAATCAATTAAATAAAACAAAAATAATAGAACAATTCAATAAAACCAAAAGTTAGTTCTTACAAATATAATTATACTGATATATATAATTAATATGCATCTATATGAATCAAGAGAAAAGAGACAAATATCAAAACATCAACATTGAAGGGGGGGTATATCACTATATATTCTACGTACATCCAAAGGATAATAATGGAATTGTATAAACGACTTTATGATAATAGATTTAACAACATAAATGAAATAAACAAATTCTTTACAATATAGAAATTACCAAATTTGACCCAAGAAGACATAGAAAACTGAAATACTCAATATCAATGAAGTAATTGAATTTGTATTTTTAAAACCTTCCCATAAAGAAAACCCCAGGACTTCAAGGCTCCATGGGTAAATTCTATTGCACATTTAAGAAAAAATAATATGCATTCTACCCAAAATCTTCAGTAAATGATGTAAGAGGGAACACTTCCAAGATCCATTAATAATAAATCAGTATTACCCTAAAACCAAAACCAAAAACATCACAAGAATTGTTAACTATAAACCAACATCCATCATGAACATGAATGCAAAACTTCTTAGCAAATTTAACAAATCAATCCCCACAGTATAGAAAAGTATAATACATCATGATCAAGTGAGATTTATCTCAGGAATGCTAGGTTGATTTAACATCTGAAAATATATCAAAGTAATTCACTATATAAACAACATAAAGGGTAAAAACCTTATAATCATTTCAATAGATACAGAAAAAGGATTTCACAAGATTCATGATAAAAACTCTGAAAACTAGGAATAGTAAGCAAGTTCTTCACCTTGCTTTCCATGCATCTATGAAAACCTACAGCTAACATGGTATGCACCTGTGACAATTTCAATGCTTTTTTAGGAACACTAAGAGATAAATCAAGGATACCCACTCCCCCCATTTCTCTTAAACATTGCACTGGAATCCCTGCTCAGTACAAAACAGCATAAAGATTGGAAAGAGGGAAATAAATCTCTATTCACAGAGGACATGGTTGTGTTCACAGAAAACCCTTAGGAATCTATAAAATAATTACCAGAACTAAGAAGTGACTTAAGTAATGTTTCAGGATACAAGGTCAGTATAACAAAACCAACTTAGTTTCTACATATTAGAGTTGAGTAATTAGAAAAGAAATTTCTAAAAAAATTAACTCTCTTACAATAGCATTAAAAATACTCAGGAATAAAGTTAACAAAAAATGCGCGAGAAGTGCACACTTAAAGCTACAAAATATTACACACGAAAATCAAAGAAGACATAAATAAATTGAGATATATACCATGCTCATAGATCAGAGGTTTAATATTGTTGAGATGGCAATTCTCCACTAAAAAGATATGTAGATTCAATGTAATCCCAATCCTATCCAAGCAGATGTAATTGAATAAACTTACAATCTAATTTTAAAATTTATATAAATGGAAATGATCTATAAAAGCAAAAAAAAAAAAAATCACAAAAACAAAAATAAGGTTGGAACACGTGCACTACCTGCTTTCAAGAGGTACAATAATACTGTGGTAATCATTAGAATGTGATATTAACATAAGGAAAAAATTTTAAAGTAAACCTATACATTTACTGTCAATTGATTTTTAACAAATGTGCCAAAGTAATTCAATGAGGAAAAGATAGTCTTTTCAACAAATTATGCCAGAACAGCTAGATATTTGTATAGAAAACAAAAAATAAACCTCAATCCTCACCTCACACCTTATGCAAAAACTATCTCCAAATGAATAACAGACATAAATGTAAGAGCTTAAACTATTAAACTTCTAGAAAACAAATAAAAATTTTTCGTGAACTTGGCTTATGTAAATATTTCTTACATGGGACTCAAGAAGCATGAACTATAAAAAGAAAAAAATGATAAAATGGACTTCACCAAAATTTAAAACATTTCCTCTTTGAAGGACATGTAAAGATCATACAGCTGGTAAATGGGACATCAGAATGGCAGTTTAGGTATATTAGGGCCCAAAGTTCAAGCTTTTTCCACTACTTCATGATGTGTTGGCTACTTGTCCTGAGTTAAGGTAGTCTAGACAGAAAGACATAGCATATGAATATAAAGAAGTCTAAAAACATTCTTAACCCAACGACTAAAGGCCAATGACTGTAGCTAATGTGAGGATTAAATGAGACTAAAGTACTAAGCAGAAAGTTTCCGAAAAGTAGATAAATTTTTCTTCAGCAAATTCCATAGGCAAAACACATGACCTAATAAAATTTTTTCAGAATGGAAATAGCACCAAGCAGGGACCTGCATCCTAACCTTAACTTCCCACCAAATAACTGCATGACATTAAGTTTCTGTACCTTAGATTCTGTCTACCTAAAATATAAAAGATTGACTAGGATGGATGATCCTTAAGGCTCTTTCATATCTATAACATTAGCAGTAAAAGATTTGCCAGTCCTTCAGTCAACAACTCTTGTTGCCAAGTTCCTACTGTGTGTAGTTCCTAAGGGTTAATGAGGGGTGGTTAGAACAAACAGAACTCACACCCCAGACTTAAAGACAGGAGCGTCATAACCACACTCCCACTTGGCAGCTGAGCTGCATAGCCCCAGCTGGGGCACCGTCTGTCACAGCTGTGTGAAGTCAGAGGCAAAGAGGTGGGAAATGTTCATTGGCTTCAATAGGTCGTTTTTCACCAGCTGCAGATGGCCATATGGAAAGAAAAAAAATGGGGTCCTCAATGACTGGCAAATTATACCCAAAAGAGTTGCCTGAGATGAATGAGCTGTCTGTCGAAATTGGGAAGTAGACCTGCAGATTGACTTTGGGGAGACTCCAACCTCCCCTATTCTCTAACAATCTCCATCCAAGGTCCCCACAGGCCTGTGGTGTCTAGTATTGCACAGTTTCACATGCCCTAGATACTCAGTGAATTCTGATTACGGAACGCAATGACTCAGACTCATTCACCCATTCTAGAAGTCTCTATAAAAAGCAATGTGTACCTGCCCATGAAAAGTGCTTGATAAATACTCATCAAAACACATTGCATTTAAAAGTCATTCACTTCTGTGGAAAAACACAGATGGGAGCTGGTTCTTTCACCTGTGTACAGCATTTTGTGAAAAATAAGAACTTTTAAACATAAAAAGCTAAATCTCGTTCATGCTGATTGTCTCTGTTGTTCCAAGTTCCCTTCCATGGTCCCAAATTCCTGATTTAATCTTGAGCTAACTGAAATTGACCTCTTATACTTCAATGCAGCTAGGGTAATGGGCGGTTTCTAGAATTAAAGATAACAGAGTTAGGTCTTGGTACAATCATGAAATGGTGGAATTTGTTTGAGACCTCCAAAATATTTCCTTTCTGCATCAGTTACAAATAACATCAGCTGCTCCCTCTCACCTCTCTATGAAAACTTGCTATCAGAAATGGCTCTCCACCCTTCATCATTACCATAGCATAAGTTTGTCAACTTGATGGGATTCCAAGGAAATTTACATGCTAACGCATAACTAATTGTTTCATGGAAAGCTTAGCCACCTGTACAAGTAACTCAGCAACTGGGGGGAATTCAGGGAGAAAGCTTGTATGTTATAAACTGTCAAATAAGTCTACCTTATTTAAATGTAAATTTGGCCTTCCTTGACTTTTTGTATACTGCTTGTTCTTTTAACTCTACTATTTCTATGGACCTTTAGCTATTCCCATACCTGATTTACTGTGGTACTGTGATTCCTGCTAAAATGTCAAATGGATGACTAATGACTTTAAAGAATGATTGCCAAGGAGTGATTAAGCGTCTCTTGGAAGAGGCGAGCAGAAAGCATCACCAAGTACTGTGCACCGTAAGAGTTAATGTCTTTCTAAAGGATCCCTCCCCATTAGGAGGAAGTAAAGAAACACAGGTGGCTTGAAGAGGAATGCCAAAAGAAGGGAAGATGCTTTTAGGAGACAGTGAATACCAGACCTTAAATGATTTAAATGCAATTCCCATGTGCAGCTGCTAAACCAAAGCACCTCACCCCAGGGAAGAGATGAGAAATTTTGAGGGCGATTGAACACTGAGATTCTCATCGTGGTTTAGCAAAAAGTGACTTAGCACATGTGTTTCAGTAATTATGAAGCATCGGGGTGCTCACTGGCCTTGAAACATGCAGTCACCAATGTGACAAGTCTGGTGCTAGTGTAGGAGGCAGTCAGACAAGGCAGGAATGAACACCTTTTGACTTTGCAATCTGCTAATGCTCCACAGCTTTTCTCCTGGGAATGGGTGTTTGTGTGGTGCATTCACACCAAGATTTTTTTTTATTGCTCTTAAAGATTCGGTGTGCAGAGTTAATCAGGAGGAGAAGAGGGAGGTAGAAAGATAGCTAAGTAGCTACCATGTATGCAACACCTAATAAGGTCTGGAATTTTACATACATTCGTTTAAAAATGTGAAATTCCACAAACATAGAAAAGTACAGAAACAGCAAACTCTTCTGTCACTCTACTCAGGTCATAAGATAGAATTCTCTCCAGAACCTCAGAAGGCTTCTGCACAGGCTGTCCCCTTCACGACCACCTCCCCCTCCTTTAAAGTTTAGCACCACTTAGACTCATGGCAATCCTTTTCTTGCTTTGCTTTGTATGGTTTCCACATAAACATACATTTCCCCATGCTATCATTTAGTTGAACTTGTTTCTGAACTACATGTAAATGGGACCATACAACAAGGATTCTTCTGTATCTGATTTCTTTCATTCCACACAAAGTAATGCTTATGATGTCCACCTTTTTTGTCTGTAGCCACAGTTTGTTCATTTTATTGCTATCATATTACAATATATGACTATAACACAATTTGTCCATTCTACTGTTGATGGACTTCGAGTTGGAACTACTGTGCATAACGCTGCTCTGAGAAGTCCCACATGTGTCTTTTGAGGCAGATGGGTATGCATTTATAATGAGTATAGACCTAGTGACAGAACTGGGGATCATCGTCAGGTGCATTTTCAACCTTAGTGAATAATGAAAACTTCTTCTCTAAATAGTGCACCAATTTACATCAGCAGTGTTTTGAGAGTTCCTGTTGCTTCACATTATTGCAACACTTGTCGTTGTCTTTTTCATTTCAGCCATTCTGGTAGACGTGCCATGCTGCGCATTTTCACTTCCCTGATTACTCCTAAGGTGGGCACCTTTTCATATGTTTACAAGGCATTTGGATATTCATTTTTTGAAGTGCCTTTTCAAGTCTCTTGTCCATTTTTATAATAGGTTGTATCTTTTCCTTATTAATTTGTAGGTGTTTTTATATATCCTGGATTCACACAATGCTGCATTAAAAATGTAATTACAGGGGAGCTGATGTAACTCAAGTGGTAGAGTGCCTGCTTCCCATGTACGAGGTCCTGGTTTCGATCCCAGCACCTCCTAAAAACAAAACAAACAACAAACAAACAAACGATCAAACTAATGGTGGAGCTGGTATAGCTCAGTGGTTGATTGCTGGCTTCCCAAATATGAGGTCCCCAGTTCAATCCCCAGCCCCAGTACCTTAAAAAAAAATGTAATTACAAATATGTTCTCACACTCTTTAATTTTGTTCTTAAATGTCTTAATGGTTTCTTCTAAAGAACCAAAGTTCTCTATTTTAATTGAGTCGGTATTTTACCATTTTTATCTGATTTTATAAACTATGACCCTACCCCAAAGTAATGAAGATATTTTCCTAAATTATCTTCTAAAAGCTTTATTGTTTCACCTTTCACATCAAAGCCTACACTCCATGTGAAAGTAAATTTTTTGTGGCATGAGATAAGGGCCAGGTTTAATTGTTTTAAATGTCAATATCCGATTGTCCCAGCACTGTTATTGAAGTCCATCCTTTCCCACTGACTTTCACTTTTATTATAAATCAAGAGCTCACAGATGTGTGGGTCGTTTTCTTGGCTCTGTTCCAGTAGCCTGTTTTGTCTATCTTGTACCAAAACCACGTGTTTAATTGCTGTAACTTTAAGCATTGATATTCGGAAGTGCAGGTCCTTCTCCACTTTGTTCTGCTTCAAGAATGTCTTGGCTATATTTGACCCTTTGCATTTTCAAGTGCATTCTAGAATCATCTTGTCACTTCTTCCCCTCTCTTTCTCACTGTTTCCCTCCCTCTCTGTCTGCCTCTGTCTCTTTCACACACACACACACACACACACACACACACCAAATCTGCTTACAGTTTGATTATCATTACACTAAATCAAGATATCAATTTGGGAAGAATTGACAGCTTTACAGTAATGAGTCTTCCACTCCACAAACATAATATGCCTCTCCATTTATTTAGATCTTCTTTAATTTTTTTTCAGTTATAGTTCCTTTACTGAGATCTGATCTTGCACTTCATTTGTTAAATTGATTCCTAAGCATTTATTATTTTTAATGCTATTTTAAATGTTATTTTGTCACCTGTTTCTTGCTGATATACAAAAATATATTTTAAACAATATATCAGCTTTCACTTAGCAAACTTGCAAACTTGCAAAAGATTCTTTTGAATCTTCTAGGTACACAAACATAGAATAATAGCAATGCCATTATTTTTCCATTCTAATCTTTACATATTTTGACTTTTGTTGGCCTTGTTGCATTGACTAGGAAGCTCAGTACAATGTCAAATACAAACAGTGGTAGTGCCATCTTTGTATTATTTGCAGTTTCTAAGTAAAAGATTTTAACATTTTGCCATCAAGTATGTTTGCTGTTGGATTTTTAAGGTAACTTTTAATAGATCAAGGAAGACCCCTTCTACCACTTATCTGTTGTTCTTATGCTTTTGTTTTATTTAAAAAATGATTTTTATCACTTTTCTTATATCTATGAAATAGATCGTATGAATTTTCTTTTTTCTCATCTTAATGAAATGTATTTTACATGTTCTTACTAATACCTATTTTACATGTAGCAGGAATCTCAATTCAAGCAATGGTAACATTAGTCATTGAGATTTAGGCAAGCTGGGTGTGCCTGATGGATGGTGAAGTGTACTTTTCAGGAGTCTACTGCATGAGCAGATCCTGAAGTGAATCTGTGAAAGAGGCGAGACTGGTCAGACATGAAGTTTCAGTGTCAGAAATGAGGAACAAGTTTGCTTTCCACTAGGTGTCTGTCCTTCAAATTTTGTCTTTTTTAACAAATCCTGTAGATGCATGCCTGGGTCCCAAGAAAAGAGAGGACAGAGAGTAAAACTAAACAAAATGACTTTCCTAAAATTTCAGATAGTCTTTTAACAAGATAAGGAGAGAAGCATTCCCCTTAAAGCATGTTTTGGGCTTTAGAGAACACAGTGCAGCTTTGGTATTTCAAGAGTTCTAGAGCACTAGCAGAGGTGGGAGGTTTCCAGCCAGAGCTCAGACAGTGATACCTAGAGACTGGGTCAGCACTGAGTTGTAGGTCCCAAGGGAAGTGGCAGATGTCATCAGACAAGGTGACACATAATAGAAGCAAGAGAGGTGGCCAAGAGAAGTGGCAGATCTGGCAGATGCCATGTGGTAGCAATGGTGGTGCTCAGAAGTGCATGAGACCATCCCTGGAAGCTCCAGAAATAATTTAGGAGGACTCTGCAGAGCATTAAAGGTCTAAACTTAGCAAGCAGGAAAACAGAGCCACTGCAACGGCTTTCAACATGATCCATTTAAAATGCCACAGTAAGGCAGACTGGTAGAAAAGATGGAATATTAGGATAGAGAATGTGAGTGCAGGCAGATTATGTGGTCCGAGCAGGGTTGCCCAGCAGGCTGATGGCATCATGCCTGGGCTCTATTACTCTCCCATGCTGCCTCCATCACTCTATTTGGCTGCCCCTTTCACTTCCATGGTTCCTAGCTTGAACTAGCTCTAGGGATACTTTGCTTGGGACCTACAGCGTTATGGAATAAGAGAGTACAAGTTCAAGGTCATCTACAAGAGTAAGTCTATTATATCATGGCTGCCTATGGGTATTTCTGAAATTTATACACAAACAGTTGGGAATCAGGAGTCATTCAATAAGAGTTACCCCACTCCTATCTAGAACACTCACAAACATGACTAAATCACAAAAAAACATCATTCATTCATTTATCCACTGTTTGTTTCCCATCAGGTATGAACTGTGTCACACATATTGAACTGGGAACCTTCTTTCCATTGTCCTCTGTAGAGAAGAACATTCTAACAGAAAATTAAAATCACAGACACTTAGTAGTTTATAACTAAATAGAAAAAGTTGAATCTCTTTATTAATTCAATAAAGAGCACAACCACAGAGAAGTGAACTTATTTATTTAATGTCTACAGAGAGCTGTAGAAGCCAGGTGTCTTGCTTCTCAGACCTAAAGAAATCTTTCTGAGGGGAAAGAGGAGGGTCAAGGAAGCAGAAGTTGTATGCTCATATTTTTTTAATCCAGCTGCTTCTGAGATTCTATTTTCTCTTTCTTTTCTTTTCCACAGTTGCCCAGAGGCAAAATTGGAAAGTAGGCAACTGACCAAGGTGAAAAGTTTGGGATTGTTTTTACAGTATTCAAAGACTTCACCTTTTATATTTTCCACATCCTCCTTCTGCAGGCATCTATTCCAGCAACCGTGAGATGCCTAAAGAAACTCAATCCAGCTCCTCTAAAAATATACATTGATTTTGTTAATTCTCCAAAAAGGCCTGCACCCCCCAGCCTCACCCACCATGTTGCCACAGCAGCTATGGCATTAAAGCACCACAGCTACAAGAGAGTAATGCACCTTTCTCAGATCTGATATATTATTTCTGGCAAATTAGATTTGCACGGTCACTTTAGCATTATTAAAGCTAGCTCGGTCTGAACCTTAGCCATAGCTTTCTCAAAAACCTTTGAACAGTTACAATTCAGTGATTTTAGAAGATTCCTTTTGACCTATTTCCCTCTTCTTTTTTAAAAAATTAGGACAAGACTATTTTCTTCCAATATACCGTTGGTCCTTTTGGGTTTCTTTGCACTAAGAGTTGGAGAGTTTGGTATGAAATAGGGGAAAGAGCATAAGATGCAGAAGCAGAATGCATCATGCAAATCCAGGTTCCCAGGCTCACCACCAACTGCATCTCAAAGTTGTTACTTTTTATAATTCTTTGGCAAAAGTGTTTAGTAAATAATAAGTGCCTACAAATATTTTTCCCTGTATTTTTGCTTGATGGAGCACTGGGAAAAGTGCTCATTGAAGTCATTGGGATAAAATGTTTTCAAGGTCTGTTGAAGTTCTGTCTGTTTCTGCAGAAAAAGCTTTGTGCCTGGTTCCAGTGGTAGACATAGTTCCCAGCCTGAACACATCAATGTTCGAGAAGGAGCATAACTATCTCTGGTAAGACCAAGCCACATTCATCTTCTCTTGATGACAAATCTGCACTTACACAATCCACTTCTTAAAACAATGATGTCAGGAAGCGGGTGTGGCTCAATTGATAGAGTCCCCGTTTACCATATGGGAGGCCCCGGGTTCGCTTCCCGGGGCTTCCTTGTGAGGGCCAGCCCGCCCGCGCTGCGCGGTGGACTGATGCAGGGAGACCTCACAGCAAGGGGGAGATAAGCAGACACAGAAAAAACACACAGCGAATGGACACAGCAAACACAAGCAGCAAGGGGGGATAAATAAATAAATAAATAAATCTTTTTTTAAAATAAATAAATAAATAAATAAATAAATAAAACAATGATGTCTTCTTGGTATTTATGCCTTCTTCTACCTCCCCAACCTTTTTTTTAATATGGGAAGTCTCACAAAGGACCCAGAGAGTTCTTTATAATTCCAATGTCAGGGTGTAGGACCCAACTACCTACAGTTTCATATGTTTGTACCCTGTGCATTAGACACCCTAAAAAGCAAAATAACTACACGCTTATATAATAGTCTTTTTGCCTCTGGGCTAAGAATCAATGTTGGAAAGTGCTGGGACATGGCTCATCTCACCGTGAAAGAATTCAATCAGGGCTCAACCTATAGCAGAGTTAAATTAGTAGAATGCTTATCTTTCAAAGTGTTCAATTGGGAGTGCTTAAATTTTGATGCATTTTACATGGGTACTAATTAGCAACTAGCTGACTGCTAAATGGACTGTCACCTTTCCTTTTGACAATCTACTGAAAAGCAGTACCTCAATGTTATATGAGCATGGGGGAAAATGGATTGGGAGGGCTGAAGCTGAAGATAGGATTTCATTTGGTTCATTTATGTGAGAATTTTTAGTGTGCTGCTGATATTTAAGGGCTTTAGTTAATGCAAAAGAGGGGGAAAACTTTGGAAATGACAGTGAGTTCCGCTCAGCAGGCATTGGACTCGATAGTCAAAGTATAAATGGATCTAGTTCTTTTTAAATGTTAATAAGCTTTTGTTTTAGAAGGAATTCCATATGTAGTTGCTATAGTATCAGGCATTGGCTTATTCTGTGGTTGCCCTGTTAGACTGGGTGTTCGAATTGCTGCTAATATTAGGTGGGGAAAAAAATCCAAGAGGTGTTTAAATTTTCATCCAAACAAAGTTACATTTGGGATATAGATTTTAAAATGTGAGGGTTTCCTTCATTCACACCTGTTTCTTAACTAGTACTATTTTGATATGGAAATGAATGTCAGTCCATGATGACAATAGTTACCTTAGTAATAGAAAGTGTGCAAAAGTAAACATGAGCATGAACTGAGATAAGAAGGAACTCTGCTTTCAAGTGCTGGTAGAAGGGGTTTTCCTAAATATGTAGTTGTGACATTCCAGGTTTCGAAGGTTTTGGACTTTTATGGTCATCTCAAATCTTTACATTGCTTTCTGAAATATTTAGGCAGAGATGTCACAGCGATGAAGTAGCTTGAGAGGAGGCGGAGTGGTATTAATTTGGACCTAAAAAAAATTACATGACTTTGTCTTAGCTCCTAGAAAAAAGAGTAAATCCTATCTTAGATGAGTTCAACACTGGAACTCTGATAACATAAATGTCATAAGAACTTTCCTAATGAACTTAATATGTACCTTGTGTGTGCACAGGGCTGTAGATGTCAAGATCACACAGGTCAAAAATTTTCCCTTTCTACTTGTCTGGGAAAAAAAAGGAAACAAATAGCTACTGGAGAGAAGCTAATTACATGACTCTTACCCCTCTGTGGTGGTTTGGAGCTATGTACCCCAGAAAAACATTTTCATAAGTTTAATCCACTCCTGTTGGTGGGAAGCCATTGTAAGTAAGACCTTTTGATGGGATTATTTCAGTTAAGATGTGGCCTATGTCAGTCAGAATGGGTCTTAATCCTGTTGCTGGAATCCTTTATAAGCAGAGCAAAATTTAGACAGATGGAGAGAAAGCCACAGGGAACATCCAGAAGCTGAAATTCAATGGAACCCAGAAGGGAACAGAGAGGCCAGGAGAGGCTGCCATGTGCCTTGCCATGTGACAAGCCAAGGACCAAGAATCAACAGCAGCCAGTCCCAGAATGTCACAGTCTTCTGGGAGAAAGAATTGTCTTGATGATGCCTTGATTTGGGATTTCTTTTAGCCTCAAACCACAAGCTAATAAATTCCCATTGTTGGAGCCAACCCATTTCTTAATATTTGCTTGAGCAGGCTAGGAACCTAAATTACCCTCTGAGTTCCCTAAACAGAAGGACAGGAGTCCATTGATGCTGGGAAGCAGCCTTGTTCATTTGCCATAAGATCCTCTTAATAGGGCAATCTTTGTCGATCTCTGAGTGAGAGGTCTATAACGTCTGGCTTAGAAAACAACTCCAGGCGCAGTATAGACAATTCGGCTGTCAAGTGTCAGAAGAGATTCACCATTGGGAGAAAAAACAGGGAGGGCAGAAAGAGTATATTATAGGAGTATGATAAATTTATAAATTCAGGGAAATACAAATGATGATGAGTTTGAAAACAAAAAGTCAAACTAATGTTCATTTCAAAAAATATATTGATTCCATATTTTCAAAAGACGTTGAAATAGACAGCTAATGAGAAGGGATTCTTCCTACCTAATATTGAAAGATATAATGTAGCTGTGACAATTACAAGAATTAAAACAATGTAGTATTGGAATGGGAATATACAAAAAATGACAGTTGAGTCTATCTGATCTTTTATGTTCCAGGAAAAACTATAAAAGGGAAGAATATTAGACTGAGCATGTTCCCAGGTCAACCCAGGCTGAGCTGTAATGCACACATCCTATATACCTCATGTTATTTAAGACCAAACATATCAGGACCCTCTAAAATTGGACAATTAATACCTGGGTGTATTAATTAGGGATCTCCAGGGAAACAGAACTGACAGGATATATGTATCTATGTATGTAAACATCATGAGATTTATTATAGGAATATGCTCATGCAACTGTAGGAATTGGCAACGCTGAATTCTGTAGGGAGGCTACAAGTTGGACCTCCGATAAAGATTTTAATGAATTCCCCAGAAGAAGGTGGCTGGTTGAAGGAGAGTTAGAAATTCTTCTTTCTGACTGCTGAAATCATCATTTCTCATTTGAAGGCTTTCAACTTATTGGATGGGACTGCTCCCATTGCTGAAGGCAATCTCCTTTGTTGTTTGTAGATGTAATCATTCATAGATGCAATAAACTGATTGATTATTTAAATCCAAAAAATACCCTCACAGTGACAATCAGACCAGTGCTTGTTTGAACAAACAACTGGGCACCATGAGCTAACCAAGTGGAAACATGAACTTAACCATCACACTGGCTATTATTACATTGTACTCTTTGGCTCAAAGGACTCTTGCATACTTCATCCCTAGAGGACAAAATTTCCTTGGGAGAAAGTTGATATTCCATTCCCACTCTCCATTACCTGAGAGAAAGGGTTATCCTGGAACAGGTAATGAGGACTAAGGAGATGGTTATCATACTGAAGGTGGAGGAATCACCTTTCTCCAGACCATGGCAGATAGCCATGGATTGTAGAACATAGAAATCTCTACTAGATTCAGAATTATGGAAAGAAATGTGGAAATATACAATAAATGTCATACATGAAAAAGTAAAAACTATATTGTTAAGGGATACAAGGATAAGAGGTAACACTGTAAAGAAAAATTAAGGAATGATAAACTCAAATCAGAATTGTGATTAGGTCTTAGGAGGAAAAAAAGGAATAGCCCCATGTGGGGCACAGAATGAACTTCAAAATTACTGGTATTGCTCCATTTCTTAAACTGGTGGCGGACATTTGATGTCTTTTTAGTATTAGCCTTTATACCTGGGATCAGCAAACTACAACCCATGCACCAAATCGAGTCCACTGGCTGTTTATGTACAGCCAATAAGCAAGAATGCTTTTTATATTTTTAAAGCTTTGTTAAAAAGAAGAATAGAAAGAGAAGGAAAAGAAGATGATGATGACTACACTACAGGACCAGAATTGGCCTGCAAAGCCTAAAATATATATTATCTTTACCTGTACAGAAAAACATTCACCAACCCCTGATACAAAGGCACTTGTGTTTCAAATACTTGTTTTGTATTTTTGAAATATGTTCATTATATATGTATATATTTAATCTACTTATTTGTCTCTATTGTGCAGAAGGAAATTAAAGAAAGAGCCCATTATGTGCCTAACAAAACTTTTACTCATGCAAGCACATGAAATAATGAGTTACCCTTTCCTTTCCCTACCTACTCCACATGGTGACTCCTAAAATGATAGCCGACATTACAAAGGAATGGATTAAAGGATGCATGCCAGGTGTAAAACAACGATCTTTAGAGATAGAGTTGACCCCAAGATGATTGATTTCTCTCTCTTCTCCCTGAGGAGGAGGTTTGAAGTTGCTGGAAAAGGAGAAAGAGAAGGGCAGGGGTTTGTGGAGAATGAAAGCAAGGTACCTATTCCTCTTGATGACTCGCACCCTCCTAGAAGTTGTCCATCAAGTCTCCCTTAAACTTTGCTGGTTCCCCAGTGCAAAAAAGACCATCATTTTGTTTCTCTTGTTTCTCATTTGCTCCTCCATAGTTGAGGAAAGCATTGGATGTGGTGGAGTGGGAGGACGTGGTGAAGACAGTGGAGAATGACAAGGGACCACTTAAGAATACGTATATTCCACCCCAACTCAAAGCAAGGAGTCATACATTCCTGTAGCCATGGGCCAAGAGCTTGCTAACATCACCAGCAATCCATCCCTATGCAAGGGTCATGTGGCTGAGCAGGAGGGCTCCAGCAGCAAAAATAAGAGGAGGAATGCTTGCTGGGAATGAGGGGATGGGTGAGGGGATGTCCAGACTATTTGGGGTCACTAGTAAGTCCAGGAAACTGTGCAGGCAGACAGGACACATAATAGGCTACCCAAATAGATAAACAAAAGAGCTGAATTGGGGCAGGCAAAGCAAAAAGCCTTGTGCTTTTATAAAATGGATGCTAGCAAATGGAAAATAGCAAAAAGAAGGAAAACCCACCTCACCCAAAAGTCTACCTGTGTATTTGGTTTCTAACTCACAGGTGAACATCGCTTTATACATATTGTTTTACCAATTTTACAGGATAGAAACTTAAATCTCAGAAAGATAAAGTAATTACCTAAGGCCACACAGGTAGCAAGGGGAAGCTTTCATCAAATAGAAGACACTTCATCAAGCCTTTGATATGTGTTGAATCTTTTGCTAGCTGTATCCACATTTGATGTATCATGTTAATTCTGAAACTTTGAAATGGGGTTAATGATATATATCTCTACGGGTGAGGAAATAGTATTTCAAAGAAGCTATTAGGTTATTCAAATTTCGGCAATCCAGGAAGTAAAGAAATCTAAGTTGAACCCAGAGCTCTCTGACTCTAATGCTAGGGGTTTGTCTACTTCCCATGCTGCCCCTCCAGGGGCTGATAGAAGTGCTGAGTTCTTCTCTGAAGCTGAAGCCCAAGTTGGTAAGAGGAGAGTGAAACATCATTCTCAAACCCAAGGGACAATCTATGATGAAGTTCATCTGTTTCATCTTTTTTATTGCTTGAGTTCTGCACTTGTCATTAGATATATTTTAAATGACTTCTAGCAAAGACCCTGCTGAATTATCAGCAACCACAAGTGAGGCATAAACCTGTAGTTCTCAGCACTAGGACAAATCCCACTAAGATGCTTCCAAAATTAGAGAAGATTTATGCTTATGTGCAACATTCCCAGATGGCTTCCTGCAAGGCACACAGCAAATAGAATTTACTCATCCTTATTAACACATAACCAAGCCTTTCAAATGACTTACATGGGACCAGGGCAACTACACACCCTGTCTCTTCAGCATTGGTCATGATGACTTAAAAAATGCTCTTTGAACATTAAATATGTGAATGGGGTAGTTACATACCATCTCAATTTGTGCATTACCAGAAGAAGTCAGGAAGAGGTCAGTAAGTCAGCAAAAACTGGCAGAACAGTGCTTCAGTCTGTCTCCCAAGGTGAACTGAGGGATACGTTAATAGAGTTCTAACATATATCATTGCCATCCGTATTAGGTTCAAGTCAAGCATACTATAAAAGTGTGATGCAACAAGGTGAGCCTATGTGGTGAGGCACCCCAAAAGGAAGGACCAGAAACAATCCAGTAACCAGTTATTTTATGAGAGAAATAGAGATCTCCAGGACAGCGTTGAAGGTGTACTTCATCTCATGAAGCCAGTTCACCTCCCAGGTTACAACACCTTCTTGAACATGAGATGGAAGATCCATGGCCTTCGGCATCAGGTAAAGTTGGGTTCGAAGCCTCATTTTGCCACTAACTGGCTTCCTCTGCCTTGGGTTAGTTTGTCTTCTCTGAGACTTGGTTGTTTCACCCATAATATAAGACCCTAATATTTGTGGTAAGAACGAAGCTGAGGTATCGTACACGCAGGCACCAGGCACAGAATGCATCAGGTGCCACCCTAGTAGACGCTCAATGAAAATTAATTTCCTCACTTTTCCCTAAGTATGTGGCCTTCTGTGAGATGCTAAGTTTCTCAGAGCTTCAGTTTCCTCATTTGTAAAATGTAGATAATGAAATCTATTGTGAGCATTAAATAAGAAAATATATGTAAAGTGCCTTTTGCAATCCCAGGCCCAGGTTAGCACTCAGTAAACATTAGTTTGCTTCCTAAAGTGCTCTCCCCAAAGCAGACTTTATTCCTCTGCAGCTGTACCATTTGATTTTACATTATATTCACTAAAAGTTTGCACAACAGCATAAGATTTCAAATAACACTGCTATTCCCCAACAAGGAAAAAAATGGAATGATGTCTGCCTGGTTTTAGTCATCCCACCATTTGGACCCAGTCCAAAACACGTGACCCTTTCACTAACCCAGGGCCATCCAGTCTTCTCCTACCACAAGGACGCGTCCCAATGACCCACCACTTGGGCAGGCTCATTATCACAGAGATATCACCTTCTCCTGCTGGACTTTGCTAGCGTCTTTCTAGTCACTCACTTCATGTTTCTAGTGTCAAATTATATTTGACTTTCAACTTAAAATGCAGGATACTCTAAAGTAAAACCTCATTGCAGTCATGGTGATAAAACAGCAGCACATGTCATATTGACAAGATGGATTTTTCTCGTTTGTCATGAAGTGTATCCATGCCCTCCCAACATATACACACATCAGAAAATGATAGAAGGTTCACCCATAGATCCTGTATCTTGAACTCAGTGAACTCACAGCATTAAGAGAGTTCATTTAGAAACAGAGGGTTACTGTCTTATTAAAAGTCATGAAGGTCTTAGATTTGGTTCAGTGAGCATAAAATGAATGAAGTTAGAAAAACCATATCTCAGCAAAAAAGTTTTTGTCTTATCTAATCAAACACAAATTTGCAGATTTCTTTGGCAAAGAGATCAGGTTCTCCAGTTGGTGAGCTAAAGCAAAAGCTGCCAAAATGTTTTGGTTCTCCCTCTAAGAATAAGAAGCATTAATTCCAACTTTTCAGCATGAACCTTTAGTGGTTATTAGATGCATTTTTAAAATCTGTGTGGGTGTCTTTTTGGTTACTTAATTCTGGAAACAATCTGGGATTTAGAGTATTTATTTAGAAGGGGGGTGGTATTTTATTTCAATAGTATTATCAATCCCAGGAAAGTATGAAAAGCTTGGTCAACTCTGTTTGAGTGGGCAATCCAAAAGCATTTACATTTGGCCCTAGAATGCACTTGCATACTTACATATGAATGAGGTTGTTGGACCTATGTCATAGAAAGTACTTGATGTTTTTAGCATCTTGGAATTTGAAAGCTTAGCATCAGCCCACAAATTAGGGGATTATTAAAGCCTAACTCCTTTCATGCATCTTTCACCATGGAACTTCTTCATATACAATGTTGTCATACTGATTAATACATAATCTCCTCCATCATGCCTTCCAGTTGGAAAGCAAACTGACTGTTGAACAAGCCAAACTAAATTCTAATGCTGAAAACTTTAGAATACCAAATATATAGTACCCAAAGATGATTCAACTTTCCCTTGGAGATATGTAAATTATATATTAAAATTTACTGTCTATCTAGATATTCAGTAGAAGGGTTTCAGTTGCATAGAAATTGGCATTTATAAGTATTTGACAAATTTTCATGCCATAAATTTAAAGAAGAGAAAAAGAAACACTGTTTGCCCCCAGTGATCTTGTGGCCCAGAGTAAGGAGCTGTCTAAATCGTCCTCAAAAGATTTGGGCCGGGTCTCCTCCTGCTGTGTCCTTTTCAGTCTTCCCATTTGCCACTGAGTTTGGTCATTCCTCTTTTCCCCACATCATCTGGTATTTCTGGGATGTGATCATTTTTATGGTTTGGTTCAACATGCAAGGAGTTTCAGACTTGAGGCCTTGAGAGCCAACCCCAGGAAAGGAAAGAAAGTACAGATGGAGGATGAAAATTCCAGAGGTCGCCCAGGGGTGCACAGTGCAAGGTAAAGCCCCCTGCCCCGCTGATGTCCCTCTAACTGGAAAAGATCTGTCTCATACACTTGGGATCAGAAGGCAGCAGTCCTCAGGCAGCAGCAGTCCAGTGCACCCTAGACTTCTTGGTATTATCTACAACTGAACTAACCTGACAGGTTATGCTTCTGATCAATGAAGCTATTATCTCTGGAATTCCTTTTCAGAGTTCTACATTTTTTGCAAGACCCTCCTTTGGCCTGATAATCATGGTAGGATAGTGGTCAACATCTATTGAGTATTTGCTTTGCATTGGACACTTTCCCAAGAGCTTTGTGTATTTTACCTCAAAATAACCATATTATTATCAATTCCATTTTACTGGTGAGAAAATACAGACAGAATTAATGAATACCCTTGCTAGGTAGAAGAGTTGACTTTGAACCCCAGAAGACTAGTCCTATATCTCATTGTCTTAACTAGTACCCTCATGGTAAATCATCATTTCATTTTGTCTCCAACCTAATAATTTTAGTAAGACCAGGTATTTGATTCCGGACTTTTGATTTTTTGATTCCTACTACTTGCATTGATGGAAACTTATATTGAGTTCTAATTATACAATAGGCACTAAGTCATGACTTCAAGATATATGAAGCCAAAGAGAATCTATCTCCAACTATCATCACCGGCTCTTCATTTGCTTCATTCACTAGCTGATCAATGGCTCTTGATTTAAGCTGGTTCACAGAGCAAGAGGGTTTTGATTCAGTGCAGTCAAGAACATTATCCCATTCCTGAGGGCAGGAATTCACTTAGGGAAAAGGAATAATATCCTGGGGTGAGTCCCCTGAAACCACCTAATCTGTCTCATCAGGCATAATTCATCGAGGAACAGAGAGAATATGTGATAATAGTAATTTTAAAAGGCGCAGTGACAGGACCTGGAAGCTAGAAGGATGCCAGAAGTCCAAGGAATCATAATAACAACCACAATGCCCACTGGGAAACATCTGCTCTATGCCAGAAGTACACCAGGCATTGTAGTAATAATGATACTTCTATGGCTAATTCTTATGTAGTGCTCCATATGTGCAGGCACTGTTCTAAGTTCTCTAAGTATATTAACAATTTGAATCTTGACAACAATCCCATGAGTTTTATGCCATTATTATGCACATTCTATAGGTGAAAAAGAGAATTCTAAAAAGGTTGCGTAATTTTATGCACTCTGGTAATATACTAACAAGGTGAAAGCCTCCAAATTGCAATAGAAGACAAATTTTGGGACAGGAATCCCAAAAACTTGGGTGACAGAAATCAGAAATGTCTGGCAATGAAGGGTTGGAGAAAACAAAGGAGAAAAAGCAAGTAACAATAAACCTTCTACTAAGAATTAGCTTATAACAGATATTTAAAGAACAGAAGGAAAGTTTAATTCAAGGAAGATAGCCAAAGTAATGACAAAGTGGAATAATCCTTAGGAAATGAAAATGTTAGAGAAACTTGTAAATAATCTTAATTTACATATTTTTAAGAATCTGAAAGAGTTAAAGACAAACAGAATTCTTAGAAAGGGCAAGAGGTTATGAACGAAAACAGGCAGGTATGAATCAAGCACTGATAGATGCAAAACACAATGTCAATTAGAAATTTTGAAAATGAAAAAGTGTAGCCACTGGAAAAAATTGTATTTGGTGACATAGAATAATGGTATTCCTAGTAGCAGTATAGTACAGAATGGACACAATTGTAAAAGAATTATCAAATTGGAAGATAATCCCAATAATTTTATTCATATACACTTCAAAGCGACAATAAACTCAAAACTTTGAAAGAAAAGCTGAGTATCGGTGAACTCCAACAAATTGTAAATTCACATATAAACAAGATAACAGATATTACAGTGATGAAAGCCACAATGTATAAAAATTTTTTATATTATTTCAAATTTTTTAATTTTTTAATTTTTAATTTTTGTGTTTTGTTATTTTTTAAATTAGTATTATTTTATTAAAAATTTATTTTTATCTAAAAATGTTGAAAATATAATTGTGAATGACAAAAATTTGGAAATGCTAAGTTCTTTGTCCTATTTTTGCAGAAGGATAGAGATGTTGAGTACCTTCAGTCATTGTTTGAAAAAAAACTAAATATATATGTTAAAATGTAACAGTAATCACTAAGAAAATTAAAATAGAATCTTTATATTCAAGCCAATAGAGAAAAATAGAAGGCTCAAGACAAATTTTATCAATCAAATAGAAGAAAGGGGAAAAATAAAGCAAGTTGAAAAACAAGCAATGTAAGATAGTTAAAATACATCAGCTATTTTTAAGTGGTAGTCGATTATATCCCCCTATAATAAGTTCTACAAGATTAACCAAATAAATAAACTAAAAGTTGAAAATAAAGAAAAATAAGGAAACAACTAAATGAATGCCCCTGTGTCATTAATAATGTCAAATTAAATAGAATTTAAAAAGAAAAATATTAATTTTTAGAAATATAATATAGAGGTAAAACCCCTTTTACACCCTTCTCTGATTCAGTCACTTCCCTTTCTTTCCAAAGTTAATACTGAAAAAGTTGTTATTTCTTGAAAAGTTATTTGCAATGGGGAATGTGAAGCCCTATCAGTGAACTTTTTGTACTCAGATACATTAAAATCCATTGGTCTTTCTTCCAATTTGAACAGATTTTTACCAATACATGACTTTAGGACATCACTCCTTGGTCATCTGAAAAACTGTATAATATCAAAAAGTCACATCCATTTACATCATTACCAATCTCATGAGAAAAGTGTCACATATTGGAAAATTATCAAGCTCATGGTGGTAGATTCACATTTTCCACAATTCTAATTTTCCCTTGAAAATACCGTTTTGTCATTGGCAACAAATACCATCAGTTGTTTTTTTTGAAGTGACAGGCACACCTCATTCATTTTTTATAAAATGTCGGTCAAATGCAAGTCTGAATAACCATAATTTGTCTGCCAGTTGTTCTTTCAAGTAAAAATGGTATTTCACCAAAAAAAAGCAACTCTTTCAGCTTGTAACTCAAGAAATGGAATAAGCAGTTATTCAAAAGACAACCACAATACTTCAGTAGGCAGAAGTACTTTAAGCAAACAATTTTAAAAAGACATGTGTTCAAAGTTCAAGATGTAATAGGTTTCCAGGGGCCAGAGTACAGGTATGGAATGGGGGGTTAATACTTAAATTGCACAGAATTTCTATTTGGGGTGATGGAAAAGTGTTAGTAATGGAGAGTGGTGATGGTAGCATAACATTGTGAACATAATTAACAGTACTGAATTATATATTTGAATGTGCTTAAAAGGGGAAATTTTAGGTTGTATATATGTTACTAGAATAAAAATTTGAAAAAAAAAAAGTCATAGAAGAGTACAACACAAACAAGGAACCCTAACGTAAACCATGGACTATTGTTAATAGTAAAAGGATAATAATATTCTTTCATCAGTTGTAACAAATGTGCCATGCTAATGCAAGCTGCTAATAATAACACAGGAACTCTATATTTCTGCATGATTTTTCCATAAGCCTACAACTTCTCTAACTAAAAAATAATAATAAATTTAGTAATTTTTATTTCTTCTTCAAGCACGTCTTTTTCTTTCTTCTTTTTTTATTATTATTTTTTTTCGTACTTTGAAAATAGAACAATCCCCCTCCCACTGACCTCACCACTCCCCCGGTAACCTCTAACCTGCTTTCTATCTCTGCTATCTCTATTCCATATCTCATAAATGATATCATACAATTTTTGTCCTTGTATGTCTTGAGTATTTCATTAGGCATAATGTTATCAAGGTTCTTCCATGTTGCAGCATGTCTCATTAATTAATTTTTTCTTATGGTTGACTAATATTCCATTGTGTATATGTGTTTATCCATTCATTTATTGATGGATGCTTGGTTATTTCCAGCTTTTGGCTATTGTGAGTAATGTAACTCCAAACATTTGTATCTTTTGTGACCCTGTTTTCACTCTGTTTTGGTTATGTATCTAGAAGTGGCATTGCCAGGTCAAAAGGGGATTCTGTATTTAACTTTTTGAGGAACCATCATGTTGCCTTCCACAGAGGTTGTACCATTTTATATACCCACCAAAAATGTATTAAAGTTCTATTTGTCTGCATCCTCTCCAACACTTGTTATTTTCATTTTTAAAATAATAGCCTTCCTAGTGGATGTGAAGTGGTATCTCATGGTGGTTTTAATTTGCATTTCCCTAATGGCTAGTGATGTTGAGCATGTTTTCATGTGTTTATTAGCTATTTGTATATCTTCTTTGGAGAAATGTCTATTCAAGACCTTTGCCTACTTTTTAATTGAGTTGTTTGTCCTTTTGTTGTTGTATCGCAAAAGTTCTTTCTATATTCTGGATATTAAACCCTTATTCAATATATGGTTTGCAAGTATTTTGCCCCCTTCTCTAGGTTGTCTTTTCACTTCTTGATCATTATCTTTGATGCACAAATGTTTTTAATTTTGATGAAATCAAATTTATCTATTATTTCTTTTGTTGCTTGTGTTTTGGGTGTCATTTTGAAATCTATTGCTGATTCCTAGGTATGAAGATTTGACCTTATGTTATCTTTCTAGCATTTTATAGTTTTAGCACTTATTTTTAGTTCTTGATCCATTTTTGTTGATTTTTGTATATGGTGTGAGGTAGGGGGTCTAACTTCATTCTTCTGCATGTGGACATCCAGTTTTCCCAACACCATTTATTACTTAGTACCCTTGTCAAAAATTAGTTGGCCACACATATATGGGTCTATTTTTGAACTTTCAATTCTGTTCCACTGATCTATCTGTCTATCTTTCTGCCAGTACCACACTATTTTATTTACTGACACTTTGTAATACAATTTAAAATCTGGAAAAGTATGAGTCTTCCAATACTGTTCTTTTTCAAGACTGTTTTGGCTATTTGGGGCCTGTTCAAGTAAAGTAAAACTGATTTTGTAGGTTTATTTGTTTGTTTGTTTTTCTGCAAGTTCATGGCTGAAGAGAATAATCACTAGTACTGCTTGTCGTCACTGCCCTGATTTCTACTGAGGCACCAGCCGTTTAAATCATCACTGTTGGTTTAAGCCAAGTTCCAGAGGTAGGGAATAAAAGCTATCCCCCACACACACACATGCACACATTATTTGTTCCTGATAAATGAGTCAAATTTAGCTTTGAAGTTAATCCTTTGTGTCTGTGTGTTTTAATCTTGCCTATAAAATGTCATAGCTTCCTCTTCCCTTTGGCCCTGCACCATCTCCTTTCTTAAGATAAAACCCCATCTCATCATCATTCATGCACACCCTATTGTGACTCACCTGCATTTCTACCAATAGCTACATTTGCTTTGTCCCTTTTATACTGCAGTAGCATTTCTCAGATCTGGTTACTTTAATGACGGTTTCAGAAGTGGACATTTTTTTTTCCCAAAACTGGTGTTACACATAGTCTCCAACTTGCAAACATTGGCCCAGAAGTTACTCCTACCCAAAAATGGCTACCAGTGCCAGCTCTTCCACTATCAGACACTCAATTTCCTCCCATTTGGAAACTGCTATGGGAAAAAACAGCATTTAGAGGAGCTATAGTTTCAGAATTGGAAGAAGAAAAGTAAATATTTTGAACAAACATTATTCGAGTGCTTTAGTGTTGGTTAAATTAATTTATCAATGACTAAATTGAATATTACAAATCAGAAGCACCTTGAAAATGAATTTTATGACAGTATTCCAGGCAGTGCTGGCTTGAATATGTCCTTTATCCCTCTGCTCCAAATCCGCCCACACACACACACACACACACACACACACACACACACACACGCTCATCTTTCCACGTGACCTCATAGCTTAAAATCCCACCAATCAGAGACCATCAGGGTTGAGACAGCTTCTACAGTTAAATAAGCAAACACATCTGGGATGACATGACTGTAAGTCTTTCTTCTTTTTGGGTTGAGGGGTGATAATGAGGAAGGTGTCTAGAAATAGGTAATTATAGAATGTGAAAAGAGGAGAGTAAATGTACAGAGAAATTGCAGTACTAGAAAATTAGGCAAACTAAAAACAAAAAGGAAAGGAGAGGGAACCAAACATATTTTATCTCCTCAAAAATCTTACCTTAAGATCTGACTAGATGTTGAGAAATCGGGGGGAAGAGGGAGGATTATCTCTCTTTCTCTTTCTTTTTTCCTTTCTCCTCCTGACTCCTGAACTGGTGGACCTTGACTGCAAAACACAGAGCTCAGGTCTCTGCCATCAGTCTTCAGTCATGTGAGGGTTAGACATGCTTTGAGTGCCACACCTGAACAAAATTTGTTCTTGCAAGTGTGTTATTGGAGAAGACAGACAGGTGAAAAAAACATTTTCAAAGCCTGTAATTGACAAAGGACTAGTGTACAGAATATTATGAATTCCAAACAACTGATTTATAACCATAGATTATGCATTTAACCCCTTTGTTATTTGAGCTTTTTCTCTTTAGCGTGGCTTTAATTTTTTTTCCTTTCCCTTTTTCAGTTTTCTCTAATTGAGGGACCATCGTGTGCTAGGAAACTTGATGAGTGTTAGATATAAGTGGTCGAGTAAAACATGTCTCCTGCCCTCAAAAACTCCTTACGAGATAGCAGAAGAATTAACTGTTGAAGCAACAATGACATGATGAAGGAGAGAAGAAAATAGTAAAGATATTAAAGAACAAGAATTCAGTTGGGTGTGTGTTTTTTTTCAAATGGTTCATCCAGTTTTTCACATTACTTTCGACTAAAATTTTGATTTCATTAAGAAGGTCCTCAAGGATTTTTTTAAAAGTTAACCAGATATAAAAGTAATTTTTCAAAGAAGTCTGCCTAATGAATTCATCATCACCACCATTTTCCTCTCAGAGTCAGCTGACTTCTTCATGTTTATGTATTTACAGGGCTTATCCTCTTCACTGCACAAACATGCCACGCACAGCCATTAAAGTGTCACTGTTCTGCCCACACTCCTTACTCTCCTCAGAGACAACGCTGTTGGCAGTTTTTAAAATGGTTGATGTTGCATAATAAGCACTCTGCAGAATTGCTTAGTCCCCAGTGTAGCTGCTTGCGATACTCCAGAGGCTACGCTTTGTGAACTTCATGCCAAAACGTTCTGCTTCCACTGAGTGCTTAAATACTCTTAGCAGGAAGAATGGATAAGATCTGTTCCCCATCAAGGATCTGGAAATAAGTAGAATTGCAAGATGTGAAACCTCTCCAGGCAGCAATCTGTGCTTAGGAATGCAATCTTGACTGACAGGAATTTGTTAAATTTACTTTCACACTGTATATGTTTTTTTAAGGTTTTTCTCATGTGGATTTTACAGTGATGTCATTTGATGTATCACCAGCCCTCTCCCATTTTTTTTTTTTTTTTCATTAAGGCCTATTTGTTGTACTTTGTCTTCCAAGTAAAGACTGTCATGATCACAGGCTGTGGTGGTATGGAGCAAAGTTAAATGCCTTAAACTTAATCCATTTCTGTGGGTATAAACCTATTTGATCAGGTTACGTCAGTTAAGGTGTGACCCAACTGAATCAGGATGGGTCTTAATCCTACTATTGGAGTTCTTTAAAGGCAGGATGAAATTCAGACACATGAAGAGAAAGCCACAGGAAGAAGCTGGAAGTCAGTGGAATCCAGAGAAGACAGGAGAGGCTGCCATGTGCGTTAACATGTGATGGAAAAGCAAGGATCAGGCATCACTCATAGCCATGGTCTTCGGAAAGAAAGCATCACCTTGATTTTGGACTTCTCCTGCACTCAAAACCATGAGCCAATAAACACCTATCATTTAATCCAACCCAATTCATGGTATTTGTTTTAGCAGCCAGGAAACTAAAGCACAGTCTTTGTTGAACCGACCCAACTAGGCCACAACTGTTTGCTCACTTTGGTGAACCTGATAATGCCCATCTTCCATCAGCTTCTCAATTCTGATCTCAACTTAGACATTTCTGGAGCAACCTTGATCAAACCCCCAGCATCATCCCTTGTGTAGTTTTAGCCCTGATGTTGGAGAACATTTGAAAATGACCTTAGATCTACTATTTCTCTCTTTGGATTGCTCTCTAGGTTTCCAAACCTGACTTCTTTCCTGGACGCTTCCTCCCTGGCCTTCTAGAACAACAACTGGAAAGCTCTTAAGATTTTTGCATATGCCATACCAAAATACAACATTCTGTCATCTCAGTTACTGTTTCTTAAGGATACTTGTTATGCAATCCTGAGGACAAAAACCAAATAGATCTTTATGATTATATCCTCTTCTTTTACAAGTGTCTTGGCCATAACTAATTCAACAACATTCTCAAAAACTTTAGATACTTAGACTTTACTGAGTCTTTTCAAAACATTCAACTTAGTGTTTTGTGGACAGCACTTTTTTAAAAAAGATTTATTTTATTTATTTATTTAGTCCACCTCACCCCACCCCCCGTTGTTTATTTGCATTTGCTGTGTCTGTTTGTTGTGTGCTCATCTTCTTTTTAGGAAGCACTGGAACCGAACCAGGGACTTCCCATGTGGGAGGGAGGCACCCAATCTCTTGAGCCACTTCTGCTCCCTGCTTTGTTGGGTCTCTCATTGTTTTTTCCTCCTTGTGTCTTTTTCATTACATTATCTTGTTCTGTCAGCTCGCCATGCCAGCCTATCACTTCAGCTTGCTGTCTTGCTCATCTGCTTTAGGAGGCACTGGGAACCAAACCTGGGACCTCCCGTGTGGTAGGCAGGAGCTCAACTGCTTGAGCCACATCCGCTTCCCAGAATGCTTTCTTTCTGAGTTCATGTTTCAATGATTTACTGATTAATTGTGCAATTAATTATGTAGTGATTTAATGATTAATTAAAATAGACAAATGCAGTAGCAAATACAGGTGGCATAAATAGTTTTGGGAAGAGCCCTGTCGACTTTTGTTGAGACAGACTTTCAACTGGTAGACCAGCAGTGTGAGAACCTAATAGCCTCAATCCTAAGTCTAAACATTTCAGAAACTGGAGCATATTACTTACTCTAATGGATGGTGGTTGAGAGATTTTCTACTGTACTTTCTTTCAGTTTTATTGTTAATCAATTTGTACCTTATGATAATGCTGATTCCTCATGTGTATGTCTCTATTGTTATGAAAAAAAAAATTAAACAAGCTGAGCATCTATGCTTTTAAATTTTTACAGATTTTTACAGATTCATTTGGGTTTCTTGCCTAAATTAGCTTAATACACCCAAGGGTAATTTGGGGGTACAGGTGTGGTATACTGGCAGGAATGGCAGCATGTGGTCCCTTGGAAAAGCTGCATTCTTAAGTGCTGAGCATAGGTTGTGACCAGAGTTAAGTCTAGACTAGAAGAAATATGAGACATTACAGCCTAGGCACTTTGGTTTCCATCTGTAACCCAAATGCATGTATTCATTCATTTATCAATATTCAACAATATTTACTGAGCACCTTCTCTATTTCAGGCACTGTGTTAGCCAATGAGGATGCAGTGATAAATAAAAAAAGACATGGTTCCTATCTCAGTGGAGTTTTCAGGATTTAATGGAACCCTCACAGAAACAAATGTTAAGTTGTAACTATGACAAATGTTATAAAGGAGAAGTGCCCTGTGCTTTAATTTAATTTAGTCAGGAAGGTCAGGGAAGGCTTTCCTGGGGATATGACACTTACGGTGAGATTGGAATAGCAGCTTGGTGGCAAGAGGAAAGAAGAGCACTCAGGAAGAGGGAAGAGCACATAAAAAGACTCTGCTGTGGGAGGGAGCAAAGCAATTTCAAGGTATTAAAGTTATTGATAAAGATAATAAATTGTCTTCAGTCAAAAGGGCCATCCCAGAAGTAATACTGGGCTTTGCCTACAGGCATCTGATACATTATAAGGGGAAACTTACAGTTTCCCTTGGTGACTTCCCCAGCATCTAAACAAAGCAGTAGCATTGAATGGCTTAAAGGAAGCCATTTAAGAAGGGCTAAACTCATGTGATCAAACGCTGAGGTATGGAGTAGGGAGGTAGGCAGAGAATGAGATTGACTGCTTAGTTCTAGTGGAAAGGCCACTGGGATGCATGTCAGGAGTGCCTCTCCATGTACACATACAGATAACACCTTCCCCACAGAATCATTGTAAGGAGCCAATGACATAATTTAAGTAAAGTGCTCAGGTATAGCAGATGCCGTGCCCCACCCATATCCCTCACACCTGTCAGTGTTCACCACGGGCTTCCAATTGCCAATAACTGTGTCCTGTGCCTGAGGACTCTTTTTGCAAAATCTTGGGAGGTCATTCTACCCATGCAAGATTAATACTTCCCCACCCTCAACATCAGCCCTCAGGCAATGACTCAGGAGTTGCGCATAAATGCCCCAGCTGTCTCACCCTCTAAATGATATCATTCCAAGGCTTGAGTTTTATACCTATTCCAAGATTTTCCCTATAGGATTAAGTTCCACACACCCTATGCTTCTGGAATAAGCGATTTAAACTTAAACATTTACCTCAGATTCTACTTCTGGGAGAACCAAAAAGGAAGACAATATGACATCTGTCACAAATAAGCATTCAATAAATATTTATTTGATGAATAAATTAGTTATTATGAAAAACTGTTACACCTACTAAAGAAACAAATTTTTAGGGGAAACTCTAAAGATTGCTCCAACACAAAACCTGGAATAGGAAGTAGTCACCGTTTCTGTTTGGTAGAATTAGGAGCAAACCTAAGCAAGTAAGGTAAAAGGTGTCTAGATGCAAAGCAAATGTCATCTGGACAGTTAAGAAAGCCAAAAAATAAAAAATAAATGAATGGAAGATGGCAGTCTCTGCTATCTATAAATTACTTATAGACACATAAAGAAATTGCATAGCACCAAATGCTGGTTCTTTCCCTAGTACACAGGCCCCAAATCCCTCTTCTGCTTGGCAGCATATAGCTCCTCCTCTGTCCTCTAGTTGTTCAGGGTAGCCAAACATATAAAGATGCAATTAGTTATTTCAGTTTACATTAGAGAATCTAAGTGCAGTCATGGCTGCTAGTAGGTGTAGGCATGGCTTTACTAATCAGGAAGAGGATAGCTGCATTTTCCGAGCCTGTAAGAAACTGGTTTATCTATTATGTCCATGATCAGCTCCACTGGAAATGCCAGGGCTGCATCTCAGGAGTAGTGGATGAGAGCAATGTTAACAAACTCCAGCCTATAAGGATGTAGTGCAAAAATGGGAGTGGCCATTCCAACTAGGAGCCATGTGGGTCCTTTCAGCCCAGGGCCCACATCCTGGATCTCAAGCTGAGGATCACAATTACACCATTTTCATTCTTTGCTACTGCTGCCTTAATAATGAAAATTTCTTAGCAATATTGTGGTCAGTAGGCTTTTAGCTAGAGAAAATGTACAAAATGTTTCCCAGGGTTTTGAGCATGCACTCAAGCCAAGAGAATAAAACTGACACTCAGATTTTAACTTGATCTTCAGTAAAAATTTCTCACTGTTTTACTTTGTGGAGACTTTGGGCAGAATATTTTGAGAGCATTATTTTATTGATCCTCATAGCCACTCTCTGAAGTCTGTCTCAGTTAGTCATGGGTACATAACAAACCATCTTAAAACTTAGTGTTTTAAAACAGTAACCACTTATGATTCCCCATGAGTCTCAGGCCAAGCTGTTCTGAGCCCAGAGGAGCTGATATCAGCTGGGCTCAATCACATGTCTGGGGTCTTAGCTGGGTCAACCTGGCTGACCTGGCTCTACTCCACATTGTCTCTCATTCTCCAGGAGGCTTGCTCAGACTTGATCTCATGGTGTAGGCAGTGTTCCGAAAGCATAGAAGTATGCAAAACCTGTTGAGATTTGGGCTTGGAACTGGCATTTCATTTTCTTCCACCATGATGTATTACTAAAGCAAAACCTGATTTAAGAGATGGGGGAATACAAAATCACATTGCAAAGAGCATGGTTGCTTGGAAGGGTGAAGAATCGTGGCCATTTTTCAATCAGGTTGCCACATCTGATAATTGGTGTAATAAAATCCCTGAGCCTGTGAGAAGAAACAAATAGAGTAGATCCTTTGGAGTCTAAAAAGCAAAAGTCTGCAGACCTTTGCTTTCAGTTAGGGCAGCCATTGGGTTAAGATGCCTTAGGACATGTCCTTCATGCAGCTCTTCATTTGACTACTTAGATTGCCCCTCTGTTCCTCTGGGAAGCCTCTCCTGAATCCCTGAGACCATTATATATTAGTAGAGCACACCTGAATTCTTCAACCATAGCTCATACCTATCATATTATATTTCTTTGCCTAACTCTCTGACTTCCATTGGAAGGTAGGTTTCTGAGGACAGGACCTCTCTCCTGTTAATCATTCTACTGTATGCACATCGACCAGTAGAGCATCTGGTGAAGAATCACCACATAATAAATATTGTATTGTTTGCTGAATGAATGAAAATTCGGAAACGTATGAAGAAAAAATAATGAGAGTCACTGTAGGGCTGAGAGTACAGGGCCAGACACATGGTGACTCATTATTATTCAAGTGAAGAGAATGGAATTACATGTGATAAAGAAATGCCAGTGGTGAATGCTGGGTTCCACACACATGCACAAACTCCCTTCTTGCTCTTTTTCCCTTGAGTAACTCTCTACTTGCTAGAGAACCACAGTATTTTAACACCATAAAAAAAAACAGGCAGTCATTTGTCTGCAGGCTCTTGTACGATAGAAAGCTAAAAGTCTATCAGAGGTCCTAAACAAGGGTGCATTTCTTGATTGGATTTCTGTCTCCAAAGGAGCTTGGAAATAAATTGTCCCCAGTTGTTGGTGAGGAGCACAGACCTGCTGGACCATTTTCCTTTCAGCCATGTTTCCAATCACTAACTAATTATTTTCTCCAATTCCTACCTAATAAAACTTTATTTGGATCAAAATTGAGTAGTATTGGTTGTGTGGAACTAGATCTAGAAAATATTGGGTAGTTGGAGAATATATTAGAAGATAACAGGACTGCTTTGCTGGATATGATTAGCTTACAAATTAGTTTCAGCTTAAAATATACCAACATTTAAAGGCATTTTCTTCAAAAAGAACGATAAATTTACTTTTTTCTGCAACCATTTTCTTAGCATATTTTAAGTTTGAGCGAAAAATGATATCTGGTTACACATGAGTTGCTAAATTTTTGATAAGCTGCAATAAAATAGATTCCTGATTACAAATGTTTGAAATAAAATTTGATATAAACTCTATCATGTTCAGAACTTATGCAGACTTATCAAGCATCTCAGCTCTGAGATACTAAAGACTCCAGAGGAATAAAAGAAAAAAGTAAACACACAGAACATAAGACCTAACAATTCAACCTGTAGGAATTTATTTTACAGAATACACACATTATACAAAAATACACATTCGAGAATATTTATTGAGTAATTTATAATAACAGACTATTAGGAACAAACTAAACATTATAGAAAAAAATACTGGTTAAATGAAACCAGAATATATTTAAAAATGGAATGTTATGCAGTAGTTAAAATAAGCAAGGCAGCACATATATGGTCCTATATGACACTCTCTCCAAGATATAGTCAATTGTGAAAAAAGAAAGGTGATGAACAATTTGTATAAATGTTTAAAAATTGTACATATATTTATATCTTCTGGAAAGTTTCATATGACAATAGTAAGAGTGATTGTCTTATGGGGATCTGTGAGAGAAAGAATTACTCTTCACCTTATTTGTTTTGTGCTTTTGATTTGTTTGTTTACTTTATGCTTACATTATCTAGTCAAAAGCATAATAATAAGGCTGAAAACAACCAAGGAGGCAAAGCCTATATCTGTAGAGCAGATTATTTATTTTACATTGTATTATTAATGTAAAGGTATAGCTACATTCAATATTTTACATAGAAGTATACCAGGAGTTGAAAAGAAAGAGCACTGGTTCAACATGTACATACAAGTTATAAGGATCAGATGTAAATATATTTAAGATACCTCACTATGACTCAAGAATCAGTTTCGATTAAAAATTATGCCTGAGGAGCAGTTGTAGCTCAGTAGTTTGAGCACCTGCTTCCCATGTACGAGGTCCTGGGTTCAATCCCTGGTTCCTCCTTAA
>JAQZBX010002429.1:55249-72402 GCA_029593785.1 Cabassous unicinctus | reverse complement strand
CAGGGGGCCTGGAGGCTCATGTGGGGCCTAGTGGCTCACCCATGCATAGGGCCTGGCGGCTTACCTGGGACCTGATGGCTTACCCGCTCTCAGGGCCTGGAGGCTCACCTGTGCATGGGGCCTGGTGGCCCACATGCATTCTATATTTTTCATTTTTTGTTTTTACCGGGAAGTCCCAGATCAAACCCAAGTCCCTCTTTAAAGGAAGACGTATGCCCAACCACATGAGCCACATCCGTCCCCCCGCTATATCTCTTAAGATTGACCAAAGATACCAAAGTTACAGTCTTTTCCCATACAGGATGGTCATATAATAAATCAGGCTTAGTTTATCACCAGCATTCTAAAAACCAGACCTAAGGAGAAAAACTAGGTCTGGGGACACATGCATAGTTTCTAATATAGTGAATGTTTAGCCTACCCTGATTATCACAAAATCAGGACAGCGAGAATATTCGCATATGGGGTACTTTTATAAAGAACTGCCAGAAGAAAGGCTCTTGGCAATGCAGCCAATAAGATGTTGCTCAGTAGGGGTCACTTTGAACTGAAGTTCCATGCCTGGCTTACTAATTCATTGTAGTGATCAATTCACTTTACAGATTCCACCCCCCGCCCCCCAAAATGTTTGATATAACAGGGGTTCTCAGATTTCACAGTGAATTAAAATATCCTTGGAAGATAATTTAAAATAAAGATTCCTAAGATAACTAATGACTAAACTGGTTTGAGGTGGGATCCTGTATTTGCATTTGTAATAAACATTCTCTATCATTTAGGTTGCAGATAACAAAACCACTCTACTTAGTTTCAGAAGAAAGAGATTTAAAAGAGGCAATTAACTCCTTTAAAAGTGTTGAGGGGATTGGCATACTTGACTCCAGGTTTAATTTCCAGGAATTACTCCCAGAATAACACTATGAAACTGGTCCATCATAGGAGGTGCTTTGATCAGGAAGCTGGGAAATGGGCAGTCTCTGCCACAATACATGCCTACAAAATGAATGGCCCACACATTTTCTGTCAACACCAAAGAGCTAGGGCTGGCTTCAATCTCGTCTTGTAAATCTCACCTGCATGCCTCTGCCTGCAAAAGATAGACCCTACATGGAATCCAAGGTGGAAGGGACCCTTGGAAAAGTTGCCTTACCACCTCCTCTGCACTGAGAAAGCTAATCTGAACTGTCTGCCATAAACTCCCAGTGAATATGACGCAGTATCCATGAACCACAAATTAAAAAAACAAACTATGACATGGTAATTAATTTGGCTGAAGCAAGTGGATTCTATTTCAGGAACAGTAAAATATAGAAAGAATGGCCTTTCTAAACATGCCTGGATTTTACATTGTTGTGAAAGCACTGTAAAGTGCATAATGGCACTATGATTTTTGTATGTGGTTTTTTTAAAATAAATTATTTGTATGCTTTTGTTTAGATATAGTCAGAACATTGAATGTTAAATTTCACCAGTCTTTGGCCTTAAATCTTGAAGTTTAAACCAAAGGATAATACTGTCAACTACATTAATAAAATAATGGGTTGACTATATAACAAAATCATGGTTACTATGGCCATATCATCCAGACTTGTTCTTTAGTACCATGTTCCTTGCCTTTTTTCTAAGGCTGGTAGAACAAAGAGGGAAGAGACAAGATGGATGAAGCAGCAACACTGGTGGCAGCCAGGCATCACTTAGCAATTGCCAATCACTCAGAGACAGATCTGCTATTTGCTCCTCTCACTGTTCGTCTTCTACCACAGATGAAATTCTGTGAAATTGAGTTTAACACAATATATGGATTTTTTTCCCTTTTATTTTTAAAATAATGGAACCGGGTACAATCTATTCTGTTGTAAATTGTTTCTGTAGCACGAACTAGTTAACACACATTTAGTGAAATCGGGAACATAATACAGGTGTTGTATTAATTCATGTTTGATTCTCCTCTCCCCACCATCATTTCTTAAATGATGCAAGGGATTTAATTAAGAGGCAGAGGGGGATGACCAAGGAAGAGATGTCACACAGCTTTTTGGTAACTACTAGAGTCAACTCTTCCTTCTTGTCCCAACAATGTCTCCCATGTCTATTTTTTCTACAGCCCTGGATGTAGACTATGGGTCCTCAGAAGGTGATGCTGAGGCCCAGTGAGATCCTCACCAAACAAGGACAATTCATTATATGTTTAAATTCTCCTTATTATGGCAAGAACAGGGACATCAAGAACAAGCGGTTTCTTAGTCCACAGCTGTTTAAGACATACCATCTATATTAGTCAGTCAAAGGGGTGCTAATACAAAATACCAGAAAACTGTTGGGGCTTTATAAAGGGTATTTATCTGGGGTAGAAGTCCACAGTTACCAGGCCATAAAGCATAAGTTTTTTCCCTCACCAAAGTCTGTTGCTACAAGTTGGAGGAAGACAGCTGCCTATGTTTGCCAGGGTTCAGGCTTCTTGGGTTCCTCTCTTCCCGGGGGTCCATTTCTCTCTGGGCTTAGCTCCTTTGTTTCCTCCACAAGGTCAGCTGTATACTATGAGGCTCTCTAGGCTTTGCGTCTCTCCACAAGTCCAGCTGTAGACTATGAGGCTAACAGCTCATCTCTATCCCGGTGGCCTTCTTTCTTTCCTCTTGACCAAGCTCCTCCGTCTGCTCGCCACCCCAGGCTCTAGCATCAAAACTCCAACATCAGAACTGCTTCAACTCTGTTCTTGCCATGCCTTTTATATTTGATTCCCCCACCCACCAAGGGGTGGGGCTCAACGCTCTATTGACGTGGCCGTAATCATAACTTAATCATGCCCAGATTAGCAGACCAGTTTACAAGCATGATCCAATACCTATTTTTGGAATTCATAATTACATCAAATTGCCCAACGCCTACACCATCTTCTACATCCTCCGCCTATTTGCTAAGCATTCCATCTAAAGGAGATTTTACTGAATTGAAATTCAGATTGATGTTTGCTTTAAGACTTTTTTTCTGGCACTATTTTCATTATATCTGATTTATAAATTATGCTCATTAAATATTTTATAGAGTTCCAAAATAAATGAAACATGCCTACTAATTTTTATGTGAAAATGGAGACCTTCTTATCTTGGTCCAATTGGCCTGTTATTTTAAGCAGACTAAAACTTGGAAATGCCTCCCCATTTTTCCTTAGGGTAGATCTTCATTGCAGTTTGCATTCAAAAAGCATTTCTTGGTATTAGCATGGGTAATGAACAGAGCTGGCTAACAATAACTTCCCAGGGGCCACTTTAAACTGGATTTATGTTGGAAAAATCCTGGATTTTGGTCATTTTCTGAGTCAATCACTTTTTTTTTCTTTTTTTGGCTCAAGGAGGATAATTTATTGAATTTGAGTTAACTTTTCCATCCCCTCATCAAGGGAAGATTCATTCCTGTAGCAGTTTATTCCCTTGAACTTGTATCTCTCCAGCTTTACACCAGCTTTTTCCTTTACAAATCTGTTCTCTGTGCCTGTTGCAGGCCACAGACTACCTGTTGACCTTTGCACAATGTTAAGTGGTGCAGGCTGGAAGGTGCAAAGCCAATTTTCCCAGTCATCCAGGTCTCTTCCATGTCTTTGCTCTAGAACCCAGTCCCATACATTGAGTAGCCCTTGCTCATGTCTTGAAAATTTGTCACGATTTTGTGGCAGATGGAAATGATATAAAGCAACCCTATTGACTCCTGTGAGTACTTTGTTTCCAAATAAGAAATATATGATAGCTGGGACTATACTTAAAGCAGGATGACACATGCCTCATCATGAAGGTGGCCACTGAGTGTAGAGTGTAGTATAGCTAAGGATCGCTTTGTGATCTCAACAGCATAACTACTTTTATTTCTCTTTGGGAGGCCTGACAACACTATGTAGGTATCTCACTTACTCCTCCTGGGACAGTTGTAACAGCTGAACCCAAAATACTCAAACACAGCAGAACTCAGCGAGCTGTGGAACAACACAGAATAGGATGGATATTAACATTACTTGCTTTCTCTTGACTCCAAAGGACCACATGTTTTTTATTAAAGTGTTTATTACACAGTTTTTAAACTCTGTGCATTTGTACCATAATTAGCTGTCTCAACAGACCCTTCTTTACACTTTGTGGTGGATTGGAACTCTATGTATGCCAGAAAAATATGTCATTAAACTTACTCCACTGTAGGTAGGACTTTTTGATGAGGTTACTTCAGTTAAGTCATGGTCCACTTAGGTCAGGATGGATGTTAATCCTATTGCTGGAGTTCTTTATAAGTAGAATGAAACTCAAACACAGAAAGAAATGGTCACTGGAGGCAAGAGCTGAAAGTAACAGAACCCAGAAGAAAAGGGAGAGGCCAGGAGAGGCTACCGTGTGTATTGCCATGTGACCAAGGATCACTGGTAGCCAGCCCTAGAATGCCAATCTTCAGAAAGACAGCATAGCCTTGATGATTCCTTGATTTGGACATCTTTCCTCGCTTCAAACTGTGATCTGTTAAATTCTCATTGTTTAAACCTACCCGTTGCATGGTATTTGCTTGAGCAGCCAAGGAAACTAAGACACATCCCTTGCTGTAAAGCTAACTTCATCATTCTTAAGATTAAATTCCTGTATGTACTGTCACATTATTAGCTTATTTATTAGAATTTTAATATGTCCTTTTTATTGTCCTAGTATTTTTATTAGAATTGGTATAGTATTGTTAGTGTTCTGGTTAGAAGGTTCTATTGCTTTAGATGGCCTACTCTAAACCTAGTTTTCCAAATACTTTCTTTGTCTCTAGTATACAATTTTGCAGAAATTCAGGTTCTGTTTTGTTTCCAGGAACATGCATGTCAGGTTAGAGTAGATAAATCTGAATATGGTGTTTTTAGTGCTCCTCTTATCTACTGCTCTTTAACAAACCAACACAAACTTAGTGGTTTAAAATATTCATTTTATTATTCTTATGTATTCTGAGATTAGGTATTAAGAAAGGAAACAATAGGGATAACTCTTTCTTTTCCATATTGCCTAAGGTCTTAGCTGAAGAGACTTGATCAGTTCTAAATAATTCAAACTCCTTGAGGGCTGCAAGAGCTGGGACAGGAGGATTTATTTTGAAGATGGCTTCTTCACTCAAATGTCTGGGCTCTGAGGTAGGATGAGTGAAGCAAACAAAACAAAACTGAGGGAATTCTGCTTCCCTTCCACACCCCAAGTTACATGGTGCCTTCACTGCGTGGAAGGTAGCAGCTCAGAAAAATATCCTGACACAGTCCTTTCAGGGGAGCTGAGAGAAATACACCAGAGGTTCATGGGGTTTTCCTCAGAAAGCACTGCAATTGCCGGCTCAAAGTTAGGGTGAGACAGCATAGGGTAGCAGGATCACGCTAGCATAGAAAGCTGGGGACAGGGCTGTAGAGCAAAGAGGACTTTCCAGTGCCCCCAAACCTGGCAGCTAGGCTGTGGAGTGAAAGAGATCCCCAGAGTTTCTCTAGTGATTAAATCCCGAGCCCTACTGAAGAAAAAGTCCTCCCTAGCTTCACAGTATTTGAAGTTAATGAGGAAGAGCCCAGATGCAGCTCAACTCCACATTAGATTGGCTCAGAAACAGCACCCCCCCATCCCCAGCAACCTAACAGATGAAAGAGCATGCCCTTTTCTGAAAGCAGGAGGATATGACTGTAGTTTATATTGTTTGTTTTTTTTACATGAAATATCTGATATACAAAAACATATACAAAGAAGCAGGGAAAGTGACCCATACTCAGGAAAAAAGAAATCTAGTAAAACTTTCAAGAAAGACATATACAAAGATGGTACAGAATCTGGATCTATGTGAACAGGTCTAAGATATATGAAATCTGAGTCCTTGAAAGAAAGAGGAGAATAGGGTGGAAGAAGTATTTGAAAATGTCTGATAATTCTCCAAAATTTATGAAAGACATCAAACCATTAGAGGAACATCCCACCTAGGGGTATCATAGTCAGACTGCTGAAAAATAAAAGATAAAATCTTAGAGGCCACAGAAAAAAAAATACATGGGAACAAAAATAAGAATGACACTAACTTCTTATCAGAAACTGTGGGAATAAAAGGCAATAAAATGATAACTCTATCATTTTGAAGGGGGAAAAATCAAACTAGAATTTTTTATTTTGTGAAAATATTCTTCAAAACTAAAACTGAAATTTTCAGATAGAAAAAAAAAAAGTTGAGAGAATTTATCTTTAGTAGACCTGAACTAAAAGTGCTAATAAGTTATTCAGGCTGAAGGAAAATGGTATTAGATGGAAACCTGGATCTGCAAGAAGGATTAAAGAACAAAAATTCCAGAAAGAATAAATATAGAGAAATATAAAGGATTTTTGTTATGTCTGTTTATCTATCTATCTATCTATCTATCTATCTATCTATCTATCTATCTATATCATCTATCATAGATTCTTTAAAACCAAAACAACAAAAATGTATTAAGGAGCTTATAATACGTGTAGATATAAACATCAAAAGAGCACAAAAATGCAGAAGGGAGTAAATGTAATTATATTTATATATTATATATTCTATTTAAGTTAGTGCAATATTATTTGAAATTAGATTGAGATAGGTTAAAATTCATACTGTAATCTCTTATCAAGCACTTAAAACATAAAGAAACCTAAGCCAATCTCTTAGCTAGCTAAGAAGCTTAAAACTTGCTTAACTTGACAAAGAATATCTCCCATAAACTTAACAAATCTTAATAAATTTTATAAAAAGGAAAAGCTAAAATCTCCCTCTTAAAGTCAGCAAAGATGCAAGAATGCTCACTATCACTGCTTCTATTCAACATTATATTGGGGGTCTTTGGTAGTGTCTTTAAAAACAAAAGAGAAGAAGGAAAATAATGATCATTATTAGCTGATGGTGTCATTATCTACCAAAAAAGAGAGAAAATCTACAAATTATGGATTGATAGTAAGTCCAGTAAGATTATTGGATGTAAGATCAATAAAAGAAATGACTTGCATCCCTATCCACAAAAGATACTTGGATATAAGCAAGAATTGAATAATTTAGGGCTTTTTGGAGAATCTGGCTCTTATCACAAGGGTAACAGCAAGACTTGATAAAATTTTAGGCAGGAATACAATATTGTTTCCTTCTATGGAGCAAGTTGTGTAGTGTGTTGTGGGAATGCAGGCTTATGCACAACAAAGACTTTCAGCAAATGACTGCTTTATTACTTAGACTGCAGAAATGTTCCAAAAGAGCAGCGGAAGATTTCCCATTGTGATTGGTCCCTGGGGAGGTCAACTGCTTGGGTCAGGTCAGTGAATGCTGGTTCTGCACCCCTGCTTCTCCTGGAGGGGATGAGAGATGCCTGTACTGCCTGAGGACAAGGTATTTTTACACCCCAGGAAGAGAGGACCCTGCTACTGAGTAAAAAAATCATGTATCAAACAACCGTTGTGCAAAGTTCCCACTCTGGTAAGCTGCTAGGGCAGCTTGTTCTATGCTTCAGGTTCAAGTTATGACCAGGCTGTTCCATTAGACCTGAGGTCTCTCCCAGGCTTCAAAATGGAAATATATCGGAACATCTGCACACAAAATTAAATAGGGGTGGTGGGGGCTGGGAGATAGCTGCTGAGTGTGTCCCTTAGTGCCACAGCACCTTCTAAGCAAGAATTAGAAAGGAACCAGAATAAAGGTAGGGAGGCCTTGTTAGGAGGTTGTAACTCAGGTGAGAGATGAGGGTGTGCTGGATGACGGAAACGGCATGGAGATGAAGAGCAGTGGATGAATGGAAGATATCGTCTGGAGGTCTCAGTGACTTACTAGGTGTGGCAGCAGAGAGAGAGGATAAAGTCTGGCAGAACTCCCAGGTTTCTGGACAGCACCAACAGAGAAAATGATAGCATTAATTATTGAACCAGGAAACATTAGAGCAGGGGTGGGTTTGTGCGTCAAGCACAAGACAAGTAGTCAAGTTTGGTATGGAAATTTCCAAGTACCGCAAGATATCAGACCGAAGGTTATCCTGTACTAAACTGTCTATCCACAGAAGCAAAGCCTGCACTGTAGATACAAGTTTGAGAAACTTCAGTGTATTGATGTAAAATAAATTTAAAAAACCATGATAGTGATATGATCAATCCAAGAAACCATGAAGAATTTGTGAGATAATAATAAAACCAAGACAGTACTGATGCTCATTTAAGAGATGGGCAAAGGAAGTTGAAACTGTCAAAAAGTGTGGCCAGACAGGTAGGAAAAATCTAGGTAACCAAGCATGAGAGATCCTAGCAGATTCAATAGAAAGTGGGTGAGAAAAGTAGCATAGGGAAAATAAGGTGAGGGGAAGGAGAACAATGAAAAACAGGGGGAGGTCTTACAACTTTGTCTAAGAGTAAGGTTAACAGGCTGTGAGACATAGAGACACAGCTGGCTATAGGATTGTAAGAGGATTGGTTGAGTGGGGTCCCAGGCCTGGGATTCTGTTGAGGAGTGGGCAGACTATAACACACAGTGAATTTAAGGCTCTGATGAGCAGGGAGACTTGACCTTTGGATCAAAGTAGCTGATTTGAGAATGAAGACTGGTAACAAGCCTCAAGGCTCAAGGACCACAGACATCCAGGAATGTGATTGTCATCCTTGAATTGCTTGGATTCCCTGCAAGACTGAGAGTAAGTACATGGGGTAGATTTAAATCCCGGGAATGGAAGTTGGTTTTCTTTACTGACAGGATTTTGTGAATAAAGCAGAAGTGAAAGCTGTTATCTCTGCTCATGAAAAGATGAACATAAAGGTAAGGAAGGAAGAAGGAATGCAATGGGGAAAAATATTTATTAAGAGCCTTCACTAGGGCACTGTTTTAGAGTATGTGGCATCATCACATACCTTATCTAATTGTATCATCATTATGAACAACATTTTGAGGTATTATTGGACCTGTAACAAAAATAAGGAAATAAAAGGATAATGGTTAAGTAACATTCCTGAGGTCATACAGTTAGTAGGTAGAAGATCGAGTAATAAGTTTCAGTTTGTCCTACAATCACGCTTACAAAATCTTTCCATTGCACACGGCTACTTTTTGTGCATTCTTTGTTCATACTTTTTGCTCATATTAATGAAACAATCAGGGACTGATGTAAGATATATGGTTATTAGGAAAATATTAATATCAAATGGATTGGTTGAGATCAATGTTTCACAAAGTTGAATAATGTTTTAAAGCACAAGCAATTTGATTAGACCACATTGTTGCTTTAAATTATTTTTAATGTAAAGTTTCTTAAATATATACAAATTTAAAAGTAAGTATAAATATCTTTTACTTATGACCAGAAGAATTAAACAAATTTATTCATTACATGAAGCAAATCCACAAAACCAATAAAATCTAAATTAATATTAATGCTATATTATGGTTGATGATGTTGTGTTGAAACTAAATCATTGCTTGCAGAATGAAAATGGTAATGACTGTTCTAGTTGGGCTCTTTTATATTCTACATGCCTATGCTATTGTGTTTGGTGGTGACCCGAATTTCCCCCTACTTTCCTCTTTTCAAACTATTGTGAAATCTTTTACAGACTGCTCTAATGTTATGTGGCATTTATTTGGCACAAAACAATTTACTAAAACATTATATATTACATCTACCTTAGTTCTTTCTCTTTGATGCATGAGTCAATTCAGGCAAAAGGGTGGCATCAATGCTAATGCAAACACAAATGCAATCCTGGACATTAAAATTTTATTGCAATATTTGGTTATTAGGCATTGTTGAGCCAGATAACCCAGAATACATACATAATAGTTTTTAAAAGTAATCTGACTCTGTTTTATTTGCATATCATCTTGGGCCTGGTACATATAATTTCTATACCTCAATCTCCTCATCTGTATAACTGGGATAAAAATAATAGCTAATTCATAGACAGAATAAAAATAACTACCTCACAGACTTATGTAAATATTAAAAGAGTTAATTTACAAAAGGTCTCTTGCATTCAGAGCTCAATAAGTATTGACTATTATTTTCAACTATTTCTATCATAAAAATGAACACAAACTGTTTTTTAAATTGTAGTGAAAACCTCATAAACCTCTGACAAATTTCCTTGGAATCCAGTTTAAAAAGCCCTGGTCCAGACTCTCTCTGTTATCTGTGTCAGAGAGTTGTGATTCACACATTACAATATTAAGCAGAATAATTGCTCCCAGGTTCATTGCTGCTATTTTTACAAAAATCTTTCTTTTTCCTTATTTAAACATCTGCATATTTGAATAGAAGATTTTTTGTATTTGCATTTCCACAGGCCCAACAGTCAAATCTTCTGTCAAATTTTGAATATCTATATTTAAATATGCTTAACTTCTCATTACAGAAGATCTGGAAAGAGATTATTTTTCTTTTTCATTTCTGTAAAATTGGGGCTGAAATGAGTTTGACCAAAAGAATGTGGATTTTTGTTGATGTACTATTTATTTTTTCCTTATGGATAAAAATGACTTTTTAAAAGAGTCATTACATTTTATTGGATATTTTATAAGCTCCAGATATTTTACAATTCCTAATGGATCCAGACCAAATACAACCAATGTCAAATTATTCCACCCACTTTTTAAAAACTCTTTACTGTGGTCCGCCCAGCCAAGGAAATCAGATACATGATTACATGGGAAAGCAGATGGGTTTCTCTTGTGAGCATGGATCCTACTGACGCTACATTTCTGCATGTCAGTGACGACGCCTTTTTCCCATGTAAGGGAGAAATTGTTATATGACATTCTTAGACCATTGAAACTCAATTTTAAAATGGAAAAGAATTGAGGACAGGACAAAAGAACGAATTATCCTCTGGGATTCATGAAAAATTAGTAATTTGCTTTTTTAAATTCTGTTTACATTACCCTTTTTTTATTTTCAAGAGCAAAATAAGATCATAAAACTTCATGAGAAATTCTCATACTATTTATTAAAAGTTTTAATCATCAGCTTCACACAGACAAAATCATTAGAATGTCACTAAATTGTATGAATTGCCTGAACCAATATTTTTCAATTGGGCAGTTAATGATAATAAGGGAAATTTAACTCAAACAGAAAATTCAAATTAATTACTGAATAAAGTGTACAAAAATAATTTCAGTGCTTATATAACTCTTTTGCCGCTAATCACTTATATCAGAGTCCAAGCATATTTTTTTATTGCATCTATCACTTGTTCTTCAAGAAATGAGAAGACGAAGTTTACTATCGTTCACTTTCTGTTTGCAGGTTAGGCTACATAAAGTCTCTATATTGATATATTTTTTTGCAGGCCTTTGCAACAAGATTGCCTTCTGCTTTGGGAATCAATTTTCTTGGCAGTACCACCGTTTGCTTACAGACCCAACTACATAACATTTTTACTCATCTTCCTGTGCTGTCTGTACTAAGTAATTTGTTACAGTAAATTCTGAACTCTTTTTTAAATGATGGAAATCATTTACAAGGACAAAACAAGGCTCTACAATGTTCAGCAGGAGAAACAAACTTTGTGACCACTTGATGATCACATTCTTACTTCTTACCTGAAACATGTTTCAAGTTTTTTTTTTTAACTGAGATGTCCAAACAACAGCAGCCCCATGAACACAACAACAATCATAATGCCATCGATAGCATGATGAATAACGCCATCAATTACAATTAAATCCAGCAAATACTATGACAGAAGTTTCCTAATGTTTAGCTAGTAGTGAATTGGTTTCAGCTCTCTGTAACACAGGTAGATACTACTGATTACAACGCGATTGTCAGGAAAGGACAATCGGCCATCTCAATCCAATGAGCTCCATGAAAACAAATCAAAAGAAAAAAATCACATGATCATCTCTATAGATGCAGAAAAAGCATTTGACAAAATATAGCACACTTTCCTGATAAAAAACACTACAAAAGATAGGGATAGAAGGAAACTTCCTCAGCATGATAAAGGGTATATATGAAAAATCCACAGCTAATATCATATACAATGGTGACATTTTAAGCTTTCCTTCTAAGATCAGGAACAAGACAAGGATGCCCACTATCACTGCTCCTATTTAACATTGTGTTAGAAGTACTTGCTCGAGCACTTAGGCAAGAAAAAGATATGAAAAGCATCCAAATTGGAAAGGAAGAAGTAAAAATTTGACTATTTGCAGATGACATGATCCTATACATAGAAAGCCCTGAGAAATCTACAACAAAGCTTCTAGAGCTTATAAATGAGTTCAGTAAAGTCACAGGCTATAAGATCAATGTGCAAAATTCATTAGCATTTCTGTACACCAATAATGAGCAATCTGAGGAGGAAATTTTTAAAAATCCCATTTACAATAGCAACTAAAATAATCAAATACCTAGGAATAAATTTAACTAAAGATGTAAATGACATGCAGAAAACTAGATCCAAAGTGCTGATTAGCATAGGGGAAAATCTACTCTTGTGGACACAGATATATCCTGGCTTTGCAGAACACAATGCATGGTGATTGGCATAACTGTTTGACTCCTGGCTTACAGGAGGATTCTTATGGTTCCATACATCCTTTACAGTCCTGGTATGACATGAAGGCAGTATGCATCCATTTCAACCCTTTCTATTTCTCTTCTCCGCTCTGTTAGTCAGCTTATAAAGCTTTTACTGCTAGAACTAAGATCCTGGTTGTGTGATAAAGGAGCAAATGTTGCCATTGGAAAATTTAGCTTGGCTCATTAACTGTCCATGAAACAACAACAGAAAGATATGAGAGAAATGTAATTTGTAAATCCTTTAAAGAAAGACTAAAATGATAGAAATCCATTTAACAAAGAGAATCTGTGAATCAAGTAGTCAATACCTTTTTTTATACAACCAGTATCATTTCCCCTTCACTATAAAAAGTATATAGAGACTGAAATTCCCTTATTTTCAGAGAGTAAAATCATATTACTGGTATATATTTTGTTGTTTTTTTCTGGTACGGAGAGTAAATGCACTTTCACACAGGCTGCATGGTGATATGTAACCTAATAGATGAAGCTAAAACTGTGACACCATCTCAAACAGCAAGAGTTAGATCATGTGTTTGTCTGCCTATCTGCTGAAATTATTGGTCATAAAAAAATAAGTTAAGGTATTTTGAGTATTTACTGTATGCCAGGCTCTGCTGTAAGTGATTTGCTGTTGATAGCTCATTTGGTCCTCCCAACAAGCCATGAGAGAGGTATAAATACCATCCCCATTTTAGAGAAGAGAAGATTGAGAAACAGACACGAAGGCTCCAGAACTAAAAAAAAAGTGTCAAATTGTGATTCAAAACCAGGTAGTCTGGCTCCAGAATTCATTTTCCTAACTGCTATTTTAGACACATCAATATAAACTATCTGAATTAGAAGACAATATTCTACCATGGAACTGAGTTTTAACTCCGAGTTTTCACAAACAAGCAATCTGTTCTTGGGCAAATCAATTCATTCTAAAGGCATAATAATTATCAAAGTATCTTTCTGATTATTTTTTCCCTCGAATTCATCTGCTTTCCATTTTTTCTACTCTGTTATTTGTTGTCCTTCTTATAACAATAAAAGTACCATAGCCAACTATCTAGACAAACAAAATGTGGTCTTTGTTCTCTGTACCCACCTTATAAAAGATTTGCTCTATTCCACCTGAGCAATAATTTAAACAGTCTTCATTCCCACAATTGGAATTTGTTGATGGTTAGGTTTTCTGAACTCTGTGTTCCAATGAGAAAAAAAATATTATGCAGACATACTATGGATAACCTGTTCAACACTGATTTTGAAGAATCAAAGCAATATTTTAAAACATTCACAAGAGGAAAATGAATTCCTATTCAAAGAGCATAACACACTAAGACAAGAATATCTAATGATACATTAATTATATTCTGAAATAATTATCTGAGAAAGAAAGGTAAACAGAAAAACAAACAAAAATTAGTAAATAATAAAAATCTAGTAAAGCTACTTGTCTTTCAGGTTATAGTAAATTTTCACAGAAATTTTCTTAAAACTAAGGGGTAAAAGGAAGAAAATGGTTTCAAATCTCTTGTCTTTCAGAGCAATTCTTCAAATATATTTGAATATCATGGCTCCAGTGTAGTAAATACTAGGCCCCTTGCTCCATGGAAACACACATATAATTGAAGGAATTTGTATTTTGGCGGATATTCAATGAATTTTTTGTATTGATCGTCAGCAGTAGTCCTCCATTAATTCTCCACTACATTGATTGCTACATTTATACAAAACCAAAGAAGAATAAGAAGAAAGAAACCTTTTCTCTCTTCTTTGTACATTCTTATGAATACAGCCAAGTTTTTGAGTTTTTGCCAAATACCACTCTTTTACCATCTGTGGTGGTAAAAGTTTATGTGTCAACTTGGCCAGGTTATGGTGTCCAGTTATCTGGTCAAGCAAGCATTGGCTTGATTGCTATTGAGAGGACTTAAACAATCAGTTTAGTGACTGCATCTATGGCTGATTAGATCTAAAATGAACTGAAGAGATTGCTTTAGTCAGAAGGGAAATTTTCCATCTCAACTTCAGCTAGCCAGATTCTCCTGGAAAATTCACCTAAAATCTTCATCAGAGTCTCCAGCTTGCAGCTTGCCTTATGGTATTTGGACTTGTCCATCCCCAGAGTCATGTGAGACAATTCTTATAAAAATATCATAATATTTATATATATCCCAATTTGTTCTGTTTCTTAGAGAACTCTGACTAATACATCTTTAGTACCAGGGGTGGAGTGGGTCCAGAGAAGAATTACAAGAGTCTTGCAAGCCACCTACCTCAGGACATTCCATTGCAGTTTCATCTGCTGAAACAGGATTAATCTCATCAGACAGAGGAGTGAGGGCTGTATCCTCAGGGGAGGTGGTTGCAGGTTTCTTAGGCAAGCAGTGTTAATCCCTTCAGATAGAGGTTGAATGGCATATTCTTCAGGGTGGACTGGAGGTTGGGAGGCTGATTCTTCATGGCAGACCATAACAAGCTTATCTGGCAAAGACTTAGCAGAATCTAGGCTTTCAATATCCCCACTACCATCACTATCAACCCATATGTTCCCATTCCAATTTTCAGGGTCTCATTCCTTTCTAATCAATGCCCTCACTTTAACAGCAGACATCTTGCATGGTTGGGAATTTAGTTTATATTGTAATTCAGCCACTTGCATGAGACCCTGGGTCTGGTTTTCAGAATTATTAAGTCTGTGGCTAAATGAAATAAGATTTTACTTCAGGGCACACATAGAAACTTTCACATCCTATGTGAGGTGCTTAAGTTGAGAATTTTAAGGCTTAAATTAATCCCTTTCTTTTAGAACTGTATCCAGTGTATTTAGGAACACCAGATAATATCATTATACCTTTCAACTCTACAAAACTCTAGGATGTCTAAAACACTCTCACCCAGAGGCTTGTTTCTTATAAGCATTTCTGTAGCCATATTTAGTGGTGATATATTGTGTATCTTTATTGCCAAATCATGCCATGGATTACTAGTGACATTTTGGTTGTTGGAAATAGAGTCATTAATGCCTTTGAATCTAATCATATTAGAGAACCAATTCTGAAATCCCCAGAACCATTTCAGAAATCTCATCCTTAAGATTCTGTTTCTCAAGAACCACTTCTGCTACCAAAGCTGTATTAGTCAGGATTCCCTAGGTGTTGTATTGGTTTGAAGATGTATGTACTCCAGGAAAACATTGTCTTAAATCTAATCCATTCCTGTGGGTGTAAACCCATTGTAAGTATGACTTTTTCATTAGATTATTTCAGTTAAGATGGGTTCCACCTCAATCAGGATGGGTTTTAGTCCTATTACTGGAGTCCTTAATAAAAGTATGAAATTCAGACACAGAGAGAGAAAGTCACAGGAAGCAAGAAACTGAAATCAATGAAACCTAGAACATAAGGGAAAGATCAGCAGATGCTGCTAGGTACCTTGCTATATGACATTGAATCCAAGGATTGCCAGCAGCTGGTCTTTGGGAAGAATACATGCCTTCATGATGCTTTGATCTGAATATTTTCCCAGCCTCAAAACCATGAGCAAATAAATTTCCATTGTTTTTAATCCAACCCATTTCATGGTATTGGCCTTGGGCAGCCTAGGAAACTAAAACACCACTCTTGACAACAAATAAGACTTAAGGATACTCTTGTATTATATCAAGAGGAATTTTGTATAATTTCCTGTACTATCTTGCCTTGTGATTTCCTGTGATATGATTTGTAGGTACTTGGGGTAAAACCATATCACACTTTTATGATGTAAGCCATGCAAGAATAGCATGTTTACCTTTTAGTATCTTAGAGACATCAGTTGTTTCTAAAATAGCTTACCACCTTTTCACCTATGCCTTTCTTCTATCATGTGTGCTTGTGGGGGGTATATAAAAAGTTTATATACTTTGGACCAAGTAAAATATTTTCTCAATTGCACTTATTTTATTCCTAAACTATATACATAATAAGGATACAAGTGTTTCACACAGATTGTATATATACATCACTTCTTTTTTTAAGTTGTCACTTAGATATGTCCTTTACCTCTAAATTAAGAAGGTTATTAATCTTATCAAGATTTTTAACATTTCACATTTGGTTTGCTGCAACAGACTCTTAGCTTATCTTGCTGCCTCATCTGTTACATTCAATTACATATTGGACATATCTACTAGAAAGTCCTCTCTCTCTGACTTTGCTAGGATTCTTTAGGTCAATTATTTGACAAGACCATGTAATATTTTGTTCTAGTTAAATATATTTTAATTGCTTTTTAATTCACATTTTAAATACACATAGAGTATAAATCACTCTTTTTTGGATTACTGTTCTATGAGTTTTGAAAAATCTATACAGTTAGGTAAGCATCACCAAATCAACCTACAGAACTCTTCCATCACCCACAAAAGGACATTGTGCTGTACCTGTGAGTTAACTCTTCCCTCCAACACCTGATCGCTTTTCTATTCCTATAATTTTGACTTTTCTAAAATATCATATAAATGTTGTTATACAATATGTAGCCTTTTTGGACTTCTCATTTTCGGACTTTCATTCTGCTTAATGCATTTGTGATTCACTCATGCTGGTGAGTATATCAGTAATGTTTTTTTTTTTTTTTT
>JAQZBX010002429.1:0-55149 GCA_029593785.1 Cabassous unicinctus | reverse complement strand
TTAGCTTGATAAGAAACTGCCAAATTGTTTCCCAAAGTGGCCACAGCAGTGTGCCTTCCACCCAGTGGTATATGAAGGTTTGATTTGTTCCAAATCCTTTCCATTGCTAGGCATTGCCATGTTTCTAAATAATGTTAACAAATTTATTTAATAGCTTTACTGAGGTATAATAATTAATATAAAATAAACCACACCATTATCATTTCCTGAGCTCTTCATTTTTTTGTGTAGTTCCATATTTGCATTTGGTATTATTTTCCTTCTGTAAGAAGGACTTCTTTTGACATTTCCTATAATGTGGGTCAACAGGTGATAAATCTTTCAGCTTCTGTATGCCTTCATCTTCGGAAGTGATTTGCCCTGGATATAGAATTCTAAGTTTGTTTCTTTCTTTTAGTACTCTAAACATGCTACTCTATTTTTTCTAGCTTGTATTGTTGCCAGTGAAATAGCTACAGACATCATTGTCTTTGCTTCTTTGTTGTAATGTGCTTTTTTCCTTCTAGCTTTTATGTTTCATCCTTATCACTGATTTTGAGTAATTTGATTATGATGTGTTGTGGTGAAGATTTCTTCGTTTCTCATGCTTGGAGTTCAGTGATACTCTTGAAACTTGTGGGCTTATAGCTTTCAACAAATTTGGAAAATTTGGGGCCAATGATTTCTTTAAAAAATTTTTCTGACCCTGCCTCTTCCCTTTTAGGGACTCCAACTACATGTAAGTTATATGTTTTGAAGTTGTTACACAGCCCAGTTATTCTCTATTCATTTTTTAAAAATTCTTTTTTCTCTTTGTTTCAGTTTGGAGATTGCTGTTTTCAAGTTTAAAGCAAAGAATTGCTATGTCTTCAAATAAACTAATCTTCATTGGCAATGTCTAATCTGCCATTAATCCCATCTAGTGCAATTTTATCTCACACATTGTATTTTTCATCTCTAGAAGTTTAATTTGGGTCTTTCTTTTTAAAATATTTATTCCATGTCTCTACCTAACTTTTTGAAAATAGAGAATATACAGTTTTAATGTCAATGTCTGTTCATTCTAACACCTGTGTAATTCTGGGTCAGTTTTGACTGATTTTCATTCTTAAGTCATAGTTTTCTGCTTCTCAGCATTTTTATTAAAATACATTACATATTTTACCTTATCATGTCCTGGGTATTTTGGTATTATTATAAAATTATTTATCTTTTCCTGGAATTCAGTTATAATACTTGAAACAATTTGATCCATTAAAGTCTTGCTTTTAAAATTTGTTAGGTGGGATGAGAGCAAGGCTCCATCTTGAGCCAATTATTGTCCACCACTGGTATGACCCTTATGTGCGTCCTACCCAATGCCCTGTGAATTATGAAGTTTTTCAACCCAACTCTTAGAAGCAGGCTCTTTTTCTAGCTTCCTTTTCATTGCAACTGTATGAGAGATCCCAAGTGACAACCACTCAGCTATGTCTGTCAACACCCAGAAATGTGAGAGAAAATAATAAATTGTTATTTTAATGCATTTGATTTTTGGGTGCATTCTTACATAAATAACCAGAACCATGAGTAAATAAAAAGAATAACACATGGGTATAAACATTTGTCAAAACTCATGGAACTGCATCCTTAAAATGGTGCACTTTATTATATATAAATTATGCTTCAATGAGATTGATTTAAAAGCAGTCATCCATGGCCTCCAGGAATTATAGAATCTAGTATTAAAGAAAAGAAAAGGGAATTCCTAGAACGATGGCTAAATGGGAGTTCTACTTTGAAAGCTTAGCAGCAGGTAAAGTGTAGCTCTAGCAGAGATGTTTAAAAAAAGGAACTGATTTAATACCAAATATGTCTATCAAATAAAATGAGACGAGTTTTGCATTACTTTTGGAGTATGTGAGGATGTAGTAATGATAACTATGTACAAAATAGAAAACAGATTATCTGAGAAAACTAGAGAGTTACTAATTCAGGAAATAGAAAAAGAGTATAAGAAATCATATGTGGCACAGTTATAGGTGTGCCACATTTGTATAATTTGATAAATGAGCATTAATTCAATAAAAGTTGTAATATATTGGGTAAATGGGGTAAAGAGGGATTTGAATACGATATTTGATGTAAGAAAGCTAAGTTAATATCTTTCATATAAGGATATGAATAATGTAATTGTTGATTTTATGTGTCAACTTGGCTACATTATGGTATCCAGGTGTTTGCTGAATTATTAGCCTAGTTGTTACTATGGGAGTATTTCATAGTGTAGAAGGAATTAGTATCTACAATCAGTTGACTTTAAGTAAGGACGATTATCCTCTATAATGTGGTTGGAACTTAATAGTCAAGAACTGAAAGTTCTAGGGATCTGAAGAATTTCTCCCTCAAGACTTTAGTATCACCTTTACCAGAATCTCTAGCCTGCAAAAAAAAAAGCTGCAAAGATGGATAGAAGGAGCCCAGGAACTCAGACAGGAACTCGGGAGAGAGGAAGCCACAGACGGAGCAGCCAGAAGCTGAAGCACCAAGACTTGGAAAAGAAGCAGATGCCTCCATGTGGAGTCCAGAAGTCTCGACCTTTGTTGAGACAACATCTTTGATGATATCTTGATTTGGACATTTTCACAGCCTCAGAACTGTAAGTTTTTAGCTTAATAAATTCCTATTATAAAAGCTAACACATTTCTGGAAATTGCTTCCAGCAGTTTTAAACTAAATACCTTGTTTAAAATTTAATATTATATCAGGAGTCTTTCTCATAATATTGAATATTCTTGAATATATTTTAATAAAATACAGTGACTTCTTTTTTTGCTACCAAGTCTTTCTTGAATTTGAAAATTTTTCATTATCTGGACTCATTCACTGTTATGGTTTGAATTATTTCCCCCAAAAGGAAAGATTGAAATCCTAATCCCCTGTACTTCAGAATACCCTTATTTGAAAATAGGTTTATTACAGATGTAATTATGCAAATTAAAATCAGGTCATACTGGCATAAGGTGGGCCCTCAATACAATATGCCTGGTGTCCTTATTTTGACACACAGGGAGAGAAAATAACCATGTGATGGAGGAAGAGATTGGGTTGTGCCTTGGATGGCTGTCAAGTTACTGCCAGAACCTTACAGACCTCAGAGGAAGCCTGAGCCTGACAACACTTGATTTCAGACTTCTAGCTTCTAGAACCATAAGACAATAAACTCTTGTTGTGTTGTGCCACCCAGTTTGCAGGATTTTGTTATGGCAGCTCTAGGAAACCACATCATCCACCTGCCAATTTTTTTTCTTTTTAAATCACACCTCATTAATATGCACCCTTCATTCTAGTGAAAAGAGAGTCTAGATTTGTCTCCCTCCTCCTTCCCTCATGAATGGTATAAAGTTATTTGAAATAGCCTCCTTTCAGTGAAGTCAACAATTTCCTTGAGGCCTTTCTCAAACAACCGGCAAGTGATAAGAGTTAAACTTAGAAAGTTAAGCTCTTAACCCACTTACTTCATTTACATTATTTTTGTATTCTAAATTATAGAGTAAGGTCCCTGAAAAAGTATAATACATCTTGCTTTTATTGTGTCTCCTTACTGAATTCAATATAGTCCGGATATACAAGTACATTGACTGATTAATTTGCAAGGTGGATGACCTAAATGTTAGGGGAAGGAAAAAAGACAATGACCAGGGACTGTAGTATTTAAGTCTCTCCTATACAATATTCATGTCGAGGATTGTAGGCAGGTTGGGTATCTTAAATGCTACAAACATCCTGATAAAGAACACCGAAGGACATTCAAGCTTGAGGGCTGAGTCAAGCATTTGTGTGTCATTTCTTACTTTATCCTTATGAAACATTTTATGATTTTAGTCCTCCCATATCCTGTGAAAAGGACAATCATAATATACTTTTTCTGAAATTACTTTGTTGTTAAGACCATCTTGTTATTTCGTTACAACTATAAATAATGTATTTCCTAGATGCAGAGCTGTATTTCATTAGGTGGGGTATATCAAACAGAATCCTATTTTACTCTTCCCTAAAACTCAGGGCCAAAACCAAAACTGTATGTTTGAACTGGTTAATTTTTTTTATCATTTCAAAGTAATTTTCTTCCTAATCCTTGTCTTTAAATTCTTGCATAAATTGTCAGGGACGTAGATTTACTAGAATCAGAAAGCTTTTGGCCATGGCAAACTGCCCTCTGGCAAATAAGAACATTGGTGCCATGGGACACTTTAAGAGGCTTTCTTCTTGCCTTTGTGCAGCTGTGTGAAGTTATCTTCTTTGAAGGATTGTGTTTTCCCCTTGCTTTCCCTTTTCTGTACCAGGTTGTAAAAATCTTTGCCTCCTTTTAATTTCCCTTTCATTTCACATGATTGCATGACGTGATTTCTATGGATTTTTACTGAAATGTTATGAGACTTTTTTTTTCTTCAATTCTGTTTGCCTTCTAAACTGTATAAGGAGGAAACTAGCCAATGAGAACAGAAAATCAAGAGCTTCTTACTTATATCTAAGGTGATTATACATCCCCTTATGCCCCGGACAGTCCCAATTGATGACAGCAACCTACAGTATTTTTTAATAATGTTACTTTTCAGTCAACAAAATATCTGGCTTGAAATGATAAATTATTGTGCTTAACTTATGCAGAGAGCAAACAGGTGCTACACATGTATTCCTTTGCAAATGCCAGGTAACTGTCTCAGCAACAAAAACTCAACGAAAACTCAACAGGAGGGAAAAAAATCCAGCCCATTTTCTTATTTTTGGACCAAGTAACATCAATATGATCATGTTTGCTTTTTGGTTTATTTCCTATAAATATTTATCCAAGTAGCAGATTATAAGTAGACTTTTTTTGCAGAGTGTAATGCATAAAGAGCAATGCCTGTCACTGAATTCTAGTTAATGAGAGGGGTGGAAGCAATTTTTGTCATGATACTCATGTTTGTTTGTATATGCTGTTGAATTAAGTGGTTGAGAAAAATATGATAAAGTTCCAGTTCCATTCAATGAATGATATAAAATAGACAAAACTAGAAAGACTAGGAAATAAAAGGTATACCTACTATAAAAAATCAGAAGATCAACATATAACCTACTATAGGATCTCAGGTAGACACCACCACTATTGTACATAATTGTGGGCCTAAGAGAAAGCACATAAAACATAATGGTGATGGTGGTAATCATGTGCTCAATATTAACTTATCCATGCTTTTAACTCAAAACTCATGTGCTTATGACTCTACTCAAGAAAATAATGCACCATCATAACTTTATAATAAAGCTTAATTTGGAAAAAGTAAGCTAAACCCTTAAGAAGCTAGAACAGAGAAAAATGCCTTTCTAAATTTGTGTCAGGTAAGGTGGGGTTGTATATTCCCAATGGTTTCAAATGTCTCCAAAATTCTCTACCGTCATTCAAAAACGATCTACATTGACATTGCTCAACAAATTCACTTTTAAATAATGAATGTGCACTTTTACCTTTAAAGGGGATTTTATTTTCTTGCTGTATGGTAACTGGAAAATTTTCTGCTCTAGATTTATACTACTTTCTCCTCAAGATGCTTAGTGATTACTTCCTTGAATGAATAGGTAATAATGTGCTTTGGAAACTTGAAGGGTTCTCTGGTAAGGCAAATAACCTAAGTAGGTCATCATTATGCATATAATCCACTATTTTCAATTTTCCATGCCACTGGCTTGCTACTTTAGCATGACTAATAAAAAGTTATTATTATTGTTGTTTCTTATTTTTCCTCTATTGAATTACAACAATGAACAACTCACAAAGAAAATGAACGATTCATACCATCTCTAATTACTACTGTCATTGATTTATTTGAAGCTGATGATACAGAATTACCACACTTTGGTTAATGCTCTAGCTTTGAAATTAAATATGCATATTATTTTTTCAGGGCTTGACATATACTTCTTAGACATTATTGATATTTTTATCTTTTTAAAAGAATCATCTTCTGTGGATAATCACTTTAGATGCATATCTAAACTGCTTGTTGGCTATCAAGCAGCCATTCCACTCATCTTCTGAGCAGAGAAACCAGATACAATCAGGTGGTGAGCAGGTGTGTTTTTCTTAGTCCTATGAAGGAAAAGATGCCCTCCTAGCTCCAGGTAATAATCATGGGTATAAGACTATCCTGAGAATCCCATTACCTTTAGTCAAATTTAAGTCTGCGAGTAAGCAAATGATAGAGTTCTGGCCAATGAGACAGAAGAAATCTCTTTTCTGTGGTTCCTTATCCTACATAAAAATACAAATACTCATGAAAAGAACAAATTTTGCCTCATATCTATTGTTTTCTTTTTGGGATGCTGAAGACACAATAGTCATTTGGTGACTGTATTAGTCAACCAAAGGGGTGCTGATGCAAAATACCAGAAATCTGTTGGCTTTTACAAAAGGTATTTATTTAGGGTAGAAGCTTACAGTTACCAGGCCATAAAGCGTTAGTTATTTCCCTCATCAAAGTCTATTGCCACATGTTATAGCAAAATGGCTATGGACGTCTCTGAGGGTTCAGGCTTCCTGGATTCCTCTCTTCCTGGGGCTTGTTTCTCTCTGGGCTCAGCTACTCTGCTATCTTCACAAGGCCAGCTGTAGGCTACAGATGAATGGCTTGTTTCTCTTCTCAGGAACTTTTCTCTTTCTTTACCACCAAGCTTCTCTGTGTGCTTAGTTCCCGTGGTTCCAGGATCAAAACTCCAAACTCCCTTTTCTAAGGTCCAGTTACTCTGTGAGTCCCCACCCACCAAGGGGATGGAGACTCAACAACCTACTGACGTGGCCCAATCAAAGCCTTAAACATTATTTAATCAAGTAAAAGTGAAACCTCTGAATCCAATATAATCTAATATGCCCAGAGGAAAAGACCAGTTAAGAAACATAATCCAATATCTATTTTTGGAATTCATATATAATGCCAAATTGCTATAGCAACCATAAGGCAAAACTCTTTAGGTAAAAAATTCAACACACTAGATACCAGAGCAGAGAGACAGAAAATGTCTGGGCTCTTAAAAACACCACTGAGCTGTTGGGCCATACCTGGACTGTTTCTTATCAGTACAAGAAGTGTCCTTATATTTCAAGCAATTTTTAGACTCTTACTTGCTCTAGAAGCATTCTTAATACATTAAACAAGATGTTTTTCTTCATTACTTCCAGAAAGTCCTATTTAAAAATTATCTTCTTGTTTCATTTTCATGGTTATCCTTTATTTTTTACCTTGGGATACATAGCCATCATCTTTTGGTTCATCTTTTCTAAGCACTGTAACCTATTCAAGCTAGGAAATTATGAGATTCAGTAGGCTATTTACTCACTTATTCAACTTCAAGTGAATATTATATGTAGATTCCATAATAAGACTTGCTTCGTGAACCCAGTAACCAGGTGTAGTAGGTTAAATTGTGTACTTCCCCAAACACATGTTTTTGGTCTTAGTCTGCCTTCCCGTGGGCATGAGCCCATTGTAAATGGGATCTCCTGAAGATATAGTTTCAGGTAGGGTGTGGTTTGATTGAATGTGAATGGGCCTTAATCTGATTACTGGAGTCCTTTATAAGCAGAAAAAATTCAGACATAGTAAGAGAAAGCCAAGGCAAGGAGCAAGAACCTGGAAGTCAATAGAATGCTGAAGAGAAGGGGGAGGACAGCCTCATGTGACTGGAAAGTCAAGGAACTCACGATTTCCTGCAAGCCAGAATGCTACCAACCCCAGGAAGAAACAAGCCTTCTAGCCAATGCCTGGATTTAGACTTCTGGCTCCTGAAACCTTGAGCCAGTAAATTGCTGTTATTTAAGCCAAGCCACTGGCTGGTATTTATCATAGCAGCCTGGAAAACTAAGATACAAGGTTCTTGGGTTTCTCTTCTGAGAGTGAGCTTCTCCAGTATAGCATGGGGCCAAATATGTGGTTGAGTTTCAAGTCTTTGCCCTGGCATTTATTAATTTTTGTGAATTAAGAAGGCTAATGGATTTTATAGGGCCTTGGTTTCTTTGTCTGTAAACTGGAAATAATGAGGCTGATAGCGATGAATGTAAAGGTGAAAGGTAAGTATGCTTAGTTCCATTCCTGGTACTATGCCTTAAAAATATAATAGTCATGAATAGTAGTCTTTTAGAGCTGAACATACAGAGGCTCAGAGGGATTTAGTAAAATTGCCCAAGAGCATGCAGATATTATGAATCCAGGAAAGGGGATATTTAAGCCATGTGTCTCTTCAAACTGGATTTGTGTTCTTTCTATTGTGCTATGTTGCCCATTTCTATGTTTATTGTTAATAAGACCATTTCTCATATGTTCCTTAGAGCAATCCTGTTAGTGTAGCCCTCCTGTTGTCTTTTCATCCCCACCCTCACTGTACCCCTTGGAGGGAGACGAAGGTCAATCAGTATCAATTCTCTTAGCTTCTTGGTGAAAAAAATTGAAGATTGTTGAAGTTTTGAGAATAATAGACCAGCGTACCACGTAGTCATTTGCATTGCCAGCTTGTTAAAACAAAGGAATACTTTGTTGAACATTTTTAATGTATTTTTTTGGTTATTAAAGAACCCAGAAATCCTGTGGTTTGGAATTAATATCATTTTGTCCTAATTTCTTTTAATTCCTCTTTAACAATTTATTTAATAAGACATAACTTATAGAATGAGGGATAATACACAAATTAATGATGGTTTCTTCTGAAAGGTGGTAAAGAATTGAAAACATAGAGATCTTTTTCCCTTTTTACCTGAATTTTACTCTTTTACATCTGGTGCTTTGTGAAACTAGTGGGAGGCACTGAATGAATCATTGTTGCACTATCATTAACATAACGCCCATGTGTAGATTTATCAGCAGACTTTCAGTTTGATAAACTGTTGGCATGTAAATATTTCCTTGAAGAAATTCCAGTCCAGCTGCTTTTGTTTACAAATCTATCAATGGTTAAAACCACTGAATGTATTTTGCCTGTATCTGAATTATAATTACATGTCTAATTGTGAATTAATTATAAAAGAGGAAGACAAAATTACACAAAAAATATTTTCCCATTTCTGGATTCAAGCCAGGTCCTCCCATATTCATTTTGGAAATGTAAGATCTTATTCTCACATGTCATAACTTTAACCTTCTTTGCATTTATATGTACAAGTAGTTAGACGAAAAAAATGTTTTTGAAAAATTATTTGATTCTTAGGAAGACTGCTTATTCCCTTGTTTTACTTTCTGCTCTACACTGCTTAAATCATTCCAAGACTTTAATTAAGATTAGATTTTGATATGCCAGTCACAATAACATCTAAACTGTCCTGAATATTGAATAACTGCAGCTTTAAAGTGTTTTCATCATATGCAATCTAAAGGATTCTAGAATGGTCTTGTTTTTCTGCTTTTTCTTCATGAACCACAGTCACCCAATATATAAATTCACAAATTATATAAATGCTTTATTCACTAACCCATGGGGCTCTTACAGTTCATTTGTGACTTCTCCTGCAATACAATTACATTGATGGTAAGAGATCATCTATTTGGGTCAGATCACCTAAAAGGCATCTCATCATTCATTTTGCCTGCCACACTACAGATATAGAGAGAACGGGTCACAATGGATGGCCTGTGGGGGCTGGTGAATGTGTGTGTGTGTAAATGGGTACCAAGGGGACTAGATTGGGAGAACTGACTCTATTCGAGTTCTGCTCCCACTTATACCCCTGAGCACCAAGGAGAGTGTGGGCGACTGCAGAAGATGGCTGTAGTGTGAGGGTAAAGGTGAAGCACTTCTAGCTCAGAGAAAGAGCTTTGAGTTTTTCCTGTTTCAGAAAGCCACTGCTCTGCTCCAGCTTAGAGGGCCTTTACCAGGCATTCAAATGGTCTGCAGAAACTCATCAACAAAGACTCTTACCCATCTTTGAATCCCAAGATATCTAGTGTCCAGCACAGCATAGCAGCCTGATAAATATCTGTAGAACTATGACATTAAGCTGAAGATTCCAATGCGTTTTATCTGACAGTAGTCATTAAAGCTGCAAGAACTCTTTGTGAAGTCAGCCACACTCTGGAGCCTACATCTCCCCTGGCACAGGCTACTTATCTCCTAGATACGAATGCACATTTTGCTCCCATCACCTTCCAATAACATCGACAGCAGCAACAACAAAAATACAACGAAAACTAGCATAGTACAGATTATTTGACACTTTACTAAACATTCTTTAAGCAGTACTTTGTTTAATCCTCAAACACCTCTCTGAGGTAGCTGCTACTATTGTTCCCATTTTAAAGAGAGAGAGAGAGAGAGAGAAAAAAAAAAAAAAACGATTGTTCTATTTTTCATTCAAGAAAACTGGGGCCTCTAAGTGTTGGAGCCTAGCTCTGTTTAACCTTGACAGCTCTGGTCATGGTCTTTGACTATAACACTAGAAGGGGTCTGGGGAAGAGCCTAAAATGGTATTTTAATAAACACGCAGATGATTTTTATTTAAGTTGTTTTATGATACCAACCGGTTCAAGACTGAATAGGAGTAATTCACTTTAGAGTAAGTTTAAGAAACGATTGAAAAGTAACACCATTCCCCAAAAGAAGTTAGTGCTGCTACTTCTCCCAGCTTTTGAGATGTGGGATCCAAATTTAGGAAAGGAAATCTTCCTAAATCAACATGCCACCTGAAAGATGTATGTGGAAACCTCATTCAGCCCTCTCAGCTTTACCTTGCAGATAATAGGAGGCCCATCCCACAATTTTTGTATTAGGGTCTCAAGTTTTATTAACAGGCTGAGAAATACAATCCTCTCTTGTATTGGACATTCTGTTTGTAAGAAAATGTTTCTTTCTTTTTTTGTCATTACACTCATAGTAAGGATTTTTTTTTAAAGGAAATAAAATTAACTCACATATTACAGATGTTATAAGGTGAAAGTGTGCCTCCCTTCCTCTCTGTAATTTCAGCATCAGGTTATCATATAGCTGACCAGACTTTTTTGCTATGCACATATATTCAAACACACACAACTTTATTTACAAACAAAATGTTTTTCTGTAACTAGCTTTTAAATTTTTTCAATAATCGGTCTATCATGGATATCGATTTAAAACAGTACACATTTCCCTATATTTCATTCTTTTGGGGCTACTTAATATTCCAAAGAAAAGATTTAAATATATTTTAAGCCTGCCTCTATTGATGTGTATTTAAAATATATCTATTTTCCTCAAATAACAACTAACTCTAAAGTTAATATGTTAACATACTTTTAATATAAAGTTGATATTTTTACAGAATCTCTGTTACATTTGTTTATGTATTAATATTGTTTCAAGCCATAAAAGATGTGTAATAGAATGCTAAGTGTTTTTCTTAAATTTTAATAATTGGAATAATGTGGTATATGTGTGTGTATGTGTTTTGTGTGTGTATGTGTTTGGTTATTGCTATGCTAGAGACTATTAGCTGATCAGCCTAACTTTTCCTTTTTTTCCTTGCATACACAGTCAGACTACATTTCTAAGTCCCCTTTGTAGGTAGGTTTGGCCAGATGCTAGGGTCCAGCCAATGGTATGTAAGCAGAGTGAGTACCACTTCCAGACCTGACCATGGATACTGCCCACTTGCCATCTTCCTTTCTGTATTTCCCTTCAGGCTTGATACAGATGAGTGTGTGATGAATATGGCAGAGCTATAAATTGGAAAGTGTCCGAGTCCACAATCACTACGTGAAGAAGAGTCACTTGCAAAGACTAAAACCTCATTTTGGATTTTGAATGAGTGAGAAATAAACATTTATTGTATTTGATCTATACTTTATTTTGGGTTTGCTTATTATCACAACCTGCAATACTTTTTTTTTCCTTTTAAATGTTCACTAATGAACATCTATTGCTTAGGCATTATTATAAACGATTTAAAAATATCAAGCAGTTTATTTAATATCTTGAATGCCTAGTTATATTTTCTTCTCTTTGTTTCAGTTCAATTTAGGTTCTCTTTACAAAATTTATGTTCAATCAATTGAATATCTTCTTTGCTATTTTCCACCCAATGGAGAATCTTTTTACTTTGAAAATTCGAAGACTGAGTAATATTACTTTAAAGAGAACTGGCAAGACTTATAAATGCCAATGAAACTATTATCCATTCAGTAGCTCTAAAAGCAATAATGTCCCACATGAACTTCACTGGTATACAATCTGCAAGGAAAAAACTATAGACTTAAGAAGATATGGAGGGCTCCATCTGGAACTCATCAACAGTGTCAGCTAGGTCTTAATCAACATCATCCAGTAGAGAAATGTAAAGGAGTGCCTAAAGTCACTGAATCTACTCACAGTTTAGGACCAAAGATAATATTTTACATTTTTTAAAAGTCCTGTTACAGCCTTCCCTAGGATAAGAGGTTTTATTTTAAAAAACTGAAAAGTAATTCCTGTGGAAAAAGCTAAACACATGCCATTTAAGTGCTCACGGTGTTATGCCATTGCACAGAGCCAGATTTTTGCATAAAATCATGTTTGACATATTTCCCAGCTATCTATACTATACTTGGTTCATTTGGCTATACTACCTTTAATGAACTTATGCCACAACCAACTTTTCAAATGATGAAAACTAAGAAAAATTGTGACAACTTAGAAGGATAAAGTAACCTTGACAAATATGTGAATAACAGGCCTACAAGTGTGTAAATGCAATCCTTCCATCACAAAAAATGAATGGTTAATGGCCATTCCACTCTGCATTAGCCAACACTAAAAGGCTTCCGCGTGATATACGAATAGCTACCTTTAGCATTATTGAGAGTTATGCAACAATAGATAGAGGATAATACTTTCCTGTGAAAGGAATTGAGAAGTTAAGTGCCAACTAGTTATTTGACTTTGGATTATCCTTGGTTTTAGTAGTCTGCATTCAAAGCATAATGATTAATCATCCAGGGGCAAAACATGAAAAAAATCAGTAAATTATTTGTGTAGTAATTAAACTCTTATGATTGTAATTTTTGTGATTTTTGCTGTTGTTGCATAATGGAGAGATGGACTCTAAAAGTTTTCTCAATAAAAAAATTAAAAATGCAAGTAAAGTGGCTTATCTAGTTTTGCAACCAGTACATGTACTTCACCTTCCATTTCTTTCCCCAACAGAACTTAATAATTGTCTTTCATTCTCATCCTTAAAATAAGAGGGAATGGATTAATAATAATTGCTTTTTTGAAGCTTGGGCTATTCTGCTTTTATTTTTAACCTCTCAGCTTCTCCAATGCACGTGATAAGAAAATACTCCTAATTTTAGTAAACTAGTGAATTTAGAGGAATAAAAATGTCTTTATTTAGTAGTAGACTTCTCAGCTCTGTAAAGAGAGGGTGCAATACTCCAAATTGATGGAGATGAATATATAACTAAATTTGGAAAACCATTTTATATCAAAACATCATTGTGATTTTAGATAAACATTATTGGCTCAAAGAGTTCATGAAAATTGTCAAATCTACCCACTACATCTAACTTTCATAGTAGTTGTGTACCTGGGCCTGTTTGATTCCAAAGCTCATGTGTTTTTTTTGTTTTTGTTTTTGTTTTTCTGCTACATCAGACTGTATGTCAAGAAAATGTGTCCTTGAATAAAACTTCACAAAGAGAAAAGTGAAATTGCAATGGATATCTTATGGGGAGAATAAAAGATGAAAGAAGCAGAAATAAACTATGCTACAGATTGCCACACCAGACAAAGAATCTGTGAAATGCTTTCCTAATGCATATCATAAAACAGGCACTGTATCAATATTAGTGATGATGGAGGACTTCATCTACCAGAAGTTCCATTCTGCTAAAAACAATACATCCGATAAAGTTTTGACTTGCCTTATTAAATACTTTATCATGAAAAATGTAGAGGAATCAATATGGGCAATCACAACTGTGGACTATATTATGATGAGTAAATAAAATTGGGAGTGGAAGTAAAATTATCTTTAGGAGTAAGTGATCATGTCACTTTTAAAAAGAAAATAGCTTTTTTTTCTTTATTAGAGAAGTTGCAAGTTTACAGAACAATCATGCACAAAATGCAGGATTCCCATACACCACCCCACCACCAATAGCTTGCATTGGTGTCGAACATTTTACAATTGTTGATAGCATATTTTTAAAATAATTGTACTATTAACTATAGTTCATAGTTTAACTTAGGGTTCACTGTGTCTTGTAGTTCCATGGATTAAAAAAATTATTTTTATTCTGCTACCATATGTACAGTCTAACATTTCCCCTTTCAATAACATTCAGATATATATTTCAGTGCTGTTAATTATGTTTGCAGTGTTTTAATTATCACCACTATCCATTACCAAAACATTTCCATCATTCCAAATAGGAATTCTGTACATTTTAAGCCTTACTTTCCCATTCCATATCCCCACCCCATCCCATGGTAACCTATATTCTAGATTCAGTTGGATTAGTCTATTTCCAATCAGTGAGATAATACCATATTTGTCCTTTTGTGCCTGGCTTATTTCACTCAGCACGATGTCTTCAAGGTTCATCCATGTGGTCACAGCTATCAGAACTTCATTCCTTTTTACAGCTGATTAATAGTCAATTGTATGTACATGCCACATTTTATTTATCCATTCATCGGCTGATGGACAATTGGGTTGCTTCCATCTTTTGGCAAATTGTAAATAATGCCTCTATGGACATCGGTGTGCAAATATCTGTTGGAGTCCCTACTTGCAATTCACAGTGGTGTGATTGCTGGATTATAAGGTAGCTCTAGACTGAGCTTTCTGAGGAACTGACAAACTGTCTTTCACAGCAGTTGCACCATTTTATGTTGCCATCAGCAATGAATGAGTGTTACTATTTCTTTACATCTTCTCCAACACTTATTTTCCATTTTTAAATAGCAGTCATTCTAATGGGGGTGAAATGGTATCTCATTGTGTTTTTTTAAAATAAACTTTATTTTTAGAGAATTTTTAGAATTACGGAAAAATTACACCAAAAGTATAGGGAATTCCCATATAATGGCCCCTCCCACACACATAGTTTCTCCTATTATTAACATCTTATATTAGTGTGGTACATTTATTACATATTGAAGCATTGCTACTAAACAAAGTCTATAGTTACATTATGGTTTACACTTTGTGCTGTACAGTTTTATAGGCTTTGACAAATGTATAATGTCATGTGTCCGTCATTGTAGTATCATACAGAACAATTTCACTGCCCTAAATATACCCTGTGTTCCACCTATTCAGCCCTCACTCTCCTTTTTAACCCCGTGGCAGCCACTGTCTTTATTTCAAAGTTACAAGTTCTTCCATTAACACTAGCTAGGAATGACAACAACAATAAATCTACTTTGATCCATGGTTACACTAGCCCCTTATGTTTGCTCATTCCTTAGTCTTGAGGGATTTGGGATGATGTCTGCTCTGACTGCTTCAGGCCAGGAGGAGGGACTTAGATATTGTGGAGCAGATGGAAGGAATTGTTTTGCTTACAGTATAGATACTCTTTGTTTTTGCAGATGGGACTTGTCCATCGTCATCATTTTGTTGGTTGTCCAGAGCAAGCCCAAAGAACTGGAGAGGAGTTGGCGGCAACTCTGCTTGGATTCAGGGCTCAACTGGCATATGACCAATCCAAAGACTTAAGTCTCTGAAAGAGATATTTAATGGGCATATTGAAAATTATAGGTTCAAATAAAAGGAGTAGAAGTATCATGGGTAGGGGAATTATAAATGAGTATCACTATGTTATATTGGGGAAATAGATTATCATATATTTCCAAATCGGGCTCGCCAAGGGGGTATTGATTTCATGAGGCTGTGTGCCTTGCCTCTGGTGTCTAGACATCCTTAGAGCCCTAGTGGACACTCTTGTTTGAGGCTTTATTTACTGTGGCAGTTTTTGAAATCTGACTGAGACTTGCATAAGCATAAACTCTGGAATGAGCTTCCAACTCACTTTGAAATCTCTTAGCCATACAAACTCTTTTTTATTTAATATTTCTCCCATTTGGTGAGGGTCTTTTCCCAAATGCATTACTAGTTAGTGCTTGATAGCAATCCCTCAGTGCCAGGAAGGCTTATCCCTGGTAGTCGTGTCCCACACCAGGGGGAAGGCTTATATGCTGAGTTTGGCTTAGAGAGAGGCCACATTTGAGTAACAAGGAGGTTTTCAGGAGGTAACACTTAGGCATTAATTATAATTAGTCTAGGTTTCATTTTACAGGAATAATGTTTATAAGTACAAATATTAAGATCAAGGGCTTAGCATATAGGCCTGTTTTCTTAGGCATGGTTTACATATTCAAGAAACTTTTGCCATTTTATTTGAGAAAGTAGCAGGACTTCCTCAGGATGGAAGTTTAATATTTTGCTATCTACCATGTGGGCCTCTGTCTGTCAAGAAGACATATCTGTGATAACACAGATACATTCATATCTGATAGATGTATGTTTTAGATGCATTTTCCCCCATATATCACCCCACTATCAGCATCCTGTACTAGTGACTTCCCTGTGTTATAGATACTGAAAGAATATTCTTATATTTGTTCTGAACCACAATCCTTGGCCACCCCAGAATTCACTGAGTGATAACAGTCACCTGTTTTATCCCCCAGCTTTCCTTCTAGCATCATGGATGGCCCAAAACTTCCCCTTTCAACCACGTTCACATTCACCCTTCAGTGCTGTTAATTGCACTCAAATCACTGTGCCACCATCACCTCCACCCTTTTCCAAACAATCATTATCAACCTAAATATAAATTTTGCACAGATTAAGCATCATTTCACCAATTTCTGTTCGCCTTTTATCTCCTGGTAACCTATCTTCCAGACTCTACCTCCATGAGTCTGCTCACTATCCTTAGTTCATATCAGTGAGATCGTGCATTATTTGTCCTATTGTGTCTGGCTTATTTCACTCAACATAAGGTCCTCGAGGTTCACCCATGTTGTTGCATGTGTGAATACTTCATTCCTTCTTACAGCTGAATAGTATTCCATTGTATGCATATACCACATTTTGTTTATTCACTCATCTGCTGAAGGACACCTGGGTTGCTTCCATCTTTCAGCAGTTGTGAATAGTGTCACTATGAATATTTGTGTGCATATATCTGTACATGTCCCTGCCTTCAATTCTTCTGTGGCTAAAGATGTTGAGCATCTTTTCTTGTGCTTTCTGGCAATTTAATTATCTTCTTTGGAGAGATGTCTATTCAAGTCTGTTGCCCATTTTTTAATAGGTTTGTTTGTCTTTTTGTTGTTAAGTTGAAGAGTCTTTTTATATATTCTGGTTAATAAACCTTTCTCAGATAAAAAGTTTATTATTCAAAGTTTTCAAATAATATATAGGTTTCATGATAAAATCCTTTGAGGCCCAAAAGTTTTAAATTTTTATGAGGTCCCATTTATCTAGTTTTGGTTTTGTTGTGTGTGCTTTGGGTATAAAGTGTTAGAAAACATTGCCTAACCCAAAGTCCAGAAGATGCTTTTCTATGTTTTCTTCTAGGAGTTTGATAATTCTAGCTCTCATATTTAGGTCTTTGATCCTTTTGAGTTGATTTTTGTATAAAGTGTGATGTAGAGGTCCTCTTTTCTTTGTTTGCAAATGGACATCCAGTTTTTCCAGCACCATTTGTTGAAGAGACTATTCTTTCTCAATTGAGTAGTCTTTACCACTTTGTCAAAAATCAGTTGGCCATAATGTGAAGGTTGATTTCTGAGCTCTTAATTTAATTCTATTGGTCTGTCCTTGTGCCAATACCATGCTCTCTTGATTACTTTGGCTTTATAATAAGTTTTAAGATAAGGAAGTATGAGTCTTCCAACTTCATTCTTCTTTCTCAAGATGGTTTTAGGTATTGGGGTCCCTTACCCTTCCATATCAATTTGATGATTGGCTTTTCCATTTCTGCAAAGAAGAATGTTTGAATTTTAATTGGGATTGTATTGAACCTATAAATTGCTTTGGGTATGATTGACATCTTTATTTTTTTTTAAGGTCTTAGTGATATTTTATGCTACTTAAACTCTACATTTCAAAAGAAATTATACACTAAGGTGACAAATCACTATTCTTTTTTTAAAAACAATTTATTGAAGTATATCATTCATACATGAACACACATAAACAATAAGTGTTCAGTAAACATTGTGAACTTACGAAACAAGCATGCATAACATCATACAGGGCTCCCACAAATCACCCCACCAAAAATACTTGGCAGGTTGTGAAACATTTGTTAACAAATTATGAAAGAGCATAGTCACTAACTATAGTCTGTATCTTACTCGCTTATACATTTTTTTAAAAAGATTTATTTATTTATTTACTTTTATCCATTTTTAGCCCCTACCACCGTTTTTGCTGTTTTTGTGTCCATTCGCTGGGCAATTTCTTGTGTCCATTTCCTGCCCTCTCTTCTCATCCTTCTCCTCCTGACTTCACTGGGATTTGATCCTTGGAAATTCTGATGTGGGAGAGAGGTGTCCTACTGCATGCACTGGGTTTTTCAGCATGTCTCGTCTTGGCTCTCCCTTGTGTCACTCTCCTGTTAGTCATCATCTTTCTGCGTGGCTCACGGGGCCTGACGGCACACCCATGCATAGGACCTGGGAGGCTCACCCACTCGCAGGGCCTGACAGCACACCCGTGCACAGAGCCTGGTGGTGCACCAACACACGGGGCCTGGTGGCACATCTGCACATGGGGCCTGGTGGCCCGCGCTCCTTCTATATTTTTCTTCTTTTTATTTTTACCAGGAGGTCCCGGGGATTGAACCCAGGTCCCTCCATATGGGAGATGGATGCCCAACCATTTGAGCCACATCTGCACCCCTGCTATATCTCTTAAGGTTGACCAAAGATACCTAGAGTTACAGTCATTTCCCATACAGGATGGTCATATAATAAATCAGGCTTGGTTTATCACCAGCATTCTAAAAACCAGACCTAGGGAGAAAAACTAGGTCTGGGGACACATGTATGCTTTCTAAAAGAGTGAATGTTTAGTCTACCCTGATTATCACAAAATCAGGACAGTGAGAATATTCACAAATGTTTGACATCTTAATGCTATTTAATCTTCCAATCCATGAATATGGAATGTCTTTCCATTTATTTAAGTTTTCTTTGATTTCTTTTAGCAATATTTTGTAGTTTTCGGTTTACAAGAGAATCAACAAAACCAGAAGTTTGGAAGTGTTTGAGCAGCATTTAAAGTAAGTCTTTTTAGAATGTTTGATAGAATTCTCTGGTGCAGCCATTTGACCTGGGCTTTTCTTTGCTGGGAGCTTTTTGATGACAGATTCAATCTTTTACTAGTAATTGGATTGTTGAGTTCTTCCATTTTTGAGTCAATATAGGTAATTAGTGTGTTTCTAAGAATTTGTCCATTTCATCTAGGTTATCTAATTTATTGGCATACAGTTGTTCATACTGTCCTCTTATTGTCTTTTTCATTTCAGCAGTATTGTTAGTAATATCCCCCTTTTCATTTCTCATTTTTTTGTCATTTGTATCCCCGCTTTTTTTCTCTGTCGGTTTAGCCAAAGGTTTAACAATTTTATTGATCGTTCAAAGAACCAATTTTTGGTTTTTTGATTTTCTCTTTTTTTTTTTTCCTATTTCATTTTTCTCCACATTAATCTTTGTTATTTCATCCCTTCCACTTGCTTTGGGTTTAGGGTTGCTCTTCTTTTTCTACTTCTTTTGCAGTTATGTCTTTAATTTGAAGTTTTTCTTGTTTTTTACTGTATGCATTTAGAGCTGCACATTTCTCTCTCAGCACTGCCTTTGCTGTATTCCATAACCTTTAATATATTTTATTTTAATTTTTATTCACTTCAAGATAGGTCCTAATTTTGCTTCTGATTTCCTTTTTAACTCTTTCATTGTTTTAAGAGTATGTTGCTTAATTTCCATATATTTGTGATTGATTAAAAAAACTTTATCGAAGTAGAAGTAGGTAAATTTTCTCTGTCCTTGGACTGTTTTGGATCTAGCTTTTTTGATCATCCTTATTTTATTGATTCTTTCATCAGTGTTTCCCTCAGTTTTATATATCAAACAGCACTCTGTGATGGAATGTCAGGATGAGCACTACTTTGCCATGTGTATATATAATCATAGTACTTCTGTCTGCATTTAATCTTTTTTTTTCACATTTTAAATACAACGTTTTCATCAAAATGATGTTTCCGCAATTGCTGCTTTACTACCAATATATATTCTGAACAATACTTTTTTCTAGTTGCCAATCAGAAAAGTGTTTCTCTTTCTTATATGTATATATGTATATTCTCTCCATATTTGAGTGACTCTGCAGTGCTGCAGAGATTGTTATAGTGCATATAAATGCAAAAACAGGACAAAACCTTATAAAATTCTGCTCTTTTGGTTATGTTCATTTCTTACAATTATCTCACTGAATTTTTATTTATATTATACATTTATACTATGCCATGCCAATTGCAATCTATAATACTCTTTCCTAACTACTATGTATAATTCTTGTGTGTGACAGAGACAGCATGCTCACTTAACATTCCATCTGCTCCCATATTTCCCAGCCCCTTAACAATTACGTAAGGCCATATTGTTATTTCAGTCAATGTGTTGTGGGTAGAAGTGACATGTGACATTTCCTTGCCAAAGCATATAAGAACTGGTGCATGACCCTTTGGCCACCTGTTCCCCAATGATAGCAAATAGTGGCCTCATGTGAGAGTGAATAACCACCAGATTGAAGTGGCCTGGTTTGCTGAGTCACCACATGGAAGGCAGTTGCCCTAAAACAGGGAATGGCAAACTACAGCCCTGGGACAAATCCAGCCCACCACCTGTTCTTGTGAACAAAATTTATTTGGAAACATATCCTGATTTTCATTCATTCATAAGGTCTTTGTGTCTATGGCTGCTTTCATGCTACAATGGCAGAGTTCAGTAGTTGCTACAGGTCTATATAGAACTTAGAGACAAAAATCTGGCCTTTTACTGAAAAATTTTGCCAATATCTGATTTAGAATATCAATAGATAGCATGGGATTTTTCTGATATCTTAACAGTGAAATTAGAACTAAGACCTTTAATGTCATAAATATAATATTTCTAAAATAGTAGCCAATATATTCTTATAAATGGTCATAAAAAGGCACATAAAAAAGTAATGACATCTCTAACTGTATAAAATAAATTGTGACTTATTTTTAAACAGAAGGGATAATTTAAAAACAAACATAAAGCAAACAAAATGAAATATAGGCACCATTATTGGAATAAATCAGGCAACTTACAAACTTACACTAAAGATGGAATTGGATGCTCTTAAAACAGAAATTATCCTCCACTTTGTTTTGACGGTGTTGGTGTCAACCCATTCTCACTATGGACTTGAAAATTTTTTCCTGCCTTTTTCAGGCAATTGGAAAAGTAGTGATTGACTTAAGATGCTGTATATTTTTATTCTGTGCACCTTACATAGGAGAGAATTCATATCTGAAGTATATTTTGCAGCTTTTGCTCATCTGAAACAAGTCAAAGAAATATACAGGGGAGGACTGGATCAGGTGGTTGTGCATGTGTGCATGCGTGTGTGTGTGCTTGCATGTGTCTATGCCATAATATTATATGAAATCAAGAAAAAGATGCTTGTCAGGCCTTCCCCTTGTTACATATTGGTAAATAGCTTTTTTAACAGCAGAGATTTGTGAATAGAAATTCACATTTCCAATGTGAATTGGGAAAATATGGTTTTTCAAGTGCAGAGTGAATGATATATGCTGATCATAAATGCATTTTCCCGAGCTACTTGTATTTCGAATTCTCTTAATATGATACTTGCAGAAATTGAACTATGTCATTCTGTGGCTTTTTTCCATGGACTCTGTGGTAGATTGAGTTAGGTATCACAGAAATAAACATGTTCTTAATCTTAATCCTTATTCCTGTGGGTGTGAGCCCATTGTAAATGGGATCTCTTGAAGATGTTATTTTTATTAAGATGTTCTCCATCTGAATGAGATGGGTCTTAATCTGGATTACTGGAAGCTTTATAAAGAGGACCTGGAAATCACGGCAGTGAAAAACGAGAGACCATCGCTAGGGGATGGAATGGAAATATACAAGCCACAGAACACCAAGGATCGCTGGCAGAATGCTACAGTCTTTTGGGGAACAGCTAGTCTTGCCAGTATCTTGATTTTGGACATCTTCTAGCCTCACAGCCATGAGCCAATAAATTCCTGTTGTTTAAGCCAACCCATTGTATGGTAACTGTGAGAGCAGCTCAGGCAAACTAAGACAGACACCTATTGTCCTCCTCACATTTGCTATATATTTAAAATTATGTGCACATGCACAGTAATTGCACACCAGTTTGGGCTTGTAGAAACTTTGATATCTAGTAATAAAATAAACTCTAGAAGAATATAGTATAAACCTTTGATATTTATATTAATACTATAACTCTAGAGGAATATGATATGAACTTTTGGTAGTGCTAATTATCCTAGATATTGCTGTCTTATGTGCTGATTTAAAAGAGGGAGATGAAAGTGACCCAAACCCCTTTCCCTGAACCCCTGAAAGAATAAACACCAAGGTGTTTCATATACACTTTGCTCACCTAAATAGAGTAAGTGATTAAATTACTTGAAGCTGAGGTTTATCACTGTTCTATCTCTTAATGTAAAGACCCAATTGATGCCAGAAGCCCTCAGCAAAATTCCAAAGGGGAAATTTTAATGAACTGCATCCTTCCACCTCTTTTTTTCAAATAAATTTTATTGATACATATTAATAAAGCATACAATTCATCCAAGGTATACAATTAATGATATTTGGTATAATCACATGGTTGTACATTCATCACTTCAATCATTATTAGATCATGTCCATTATTTCAACAATAACAATAATAAACAAAAAACCAGACATACAAGCAAACAAGAAAATTCCTCACCTCTGAATCTTTCTATGCTTCCCCCACTGTACATAGCTGCTGTTTCTGGCTATTCCAGCCAAAGTGTATAATCAATGACTTTTAGTATAATCACAATGTTTTACATTCATCGTCTTAAAAATTTAAGAACAATTTCATTATTCCAAAAAGAAAGACTCCAAACCCCTTAGCATTCCTTCTTCAGATCTACATAACAACTAATTTCTTTTCATCTTTATGAATTGATTTATATTTGCATTTTATATAAATAGAATTAGACAATATATAGTACTCCGTATCTGGTCTCCTTCACTTTATATAATGTGTTTTTTTTTTGTCTGATATTCACATTGTATAGTATTAACTTACATTTGTTCAGCTTCAAGGAAAAATGGTCGTATAAATGCAATTCTACCCATATTCATATTTCATATAATGTATTTATATTTCATATAATATATTTAGTTCATAATAGGGCAATCATACAGTATTTTTCCTTTTGTGTCTGGCTTGCTTCATTCAACATAATGTCCTCCAGGTTCATCTATGTTGTCATATGTTTCATGACTTCATTTCTTCTTACCACTGCATGATATTCTATCGTATGTATATTCTACAATTTGTTTATCCATTCATAAATTGATGGACACCTGGGTTGTTTCTATCTTTGGCAATCGTGAATAATGCTGCTATGAACATTGGTGTGCAGATGTCTATTTGTGTCACTGCTCTCAGTTCTTCTGGTTATACACCTAGCAATGGTATTGCCGGGTCCCATGGCAAGTCAATTTGTAACTTCGTTAGGAACTGCCAAATAGTCCTCCACAGTTCCACCTTCTTTTTTATGAGCTTTTCTTTTCTTTTTCCATGCCCTCAGCTAATCAGTACGAGTATTCACACTCCAACTGATTTCTGGCTGTCCAAAATTCTTATTCCATTTCCTAAGAATCAGACTAGCCTTTAAGATGACCTCAGTTTCTGTAGTTTTGCTTTACTTCTGCCTTTCTAAATAAAATAATTCTGATACATGATTAATCTTACTTAACATTTTTATGGCCAAGCATTTCTTTATAAACCAAAACAAGTTTTCAATTTGTGGTGCATGTCAGAGTTATTTTTAGTGGGGATATTATCCTGTATTCTCTGGTAACTATGGCCACTGCTATCCCTCAAAAGACAAAAAAAATGACACTAGTCCTGGAAAGCAAATACTATCCATTATCCACATCCTGTCCCCAGCACTCCTATTATAGGTTTTGTTTCCTTTCTCTGGAAATTATCTAGTTACATTATATCTTTTCTTAGTAAAATCAATCAGAGCTTGTCTTAGTTTGCCAGGGCTGTATAACAAAATACCACAGTCTGGTTGGCTTAAACAACAGGAATTTATTGTTTCACAGTTTGGAGGCCAGAAGTTCAATATCAAGGTATCGGCACTCCCTGCTTTCTCCATAGTCTCTAGTGTTCTGGTGGTGGCTTGCTGGCAATCAATCTCTGCCTCCATCGCATGGTGGCCTCTCTCTTTCTGTCTCCGACTATGGTTTGTACTTATATGTCTGAATTTCCTTTGCTTATAAGGACTCCTGTCATGTTGGATTAAGGTCCACCATGCTTCAGTGTGAACTCATCTTTATGGGATCTTTGAAGATCCTATTTACAAATGAGTTCACAACCACAGGCCAGGGGTTAGGACTTGCACATATTTTTGTAGGATACATGATTCAATGAGTTATAGCCAGAAATTGTGTATAAGGACCCCGAGTCCTCACTTCCTATATCATCTCGTGCTTATATGATGGAAACTACACCAATGTACACATACTTGTACATATACGCACATATAGAACTTTCTTCATCTAAAGCAGGAATTTTCAACTCTGGCCACTAATATAATCAGGTGAGTGGCTTTGAGAAAAAGACCTATGCCAGTCCTCATTCTACAGTGATTAAATCCACATCTCTGAGGGAGGGTAGGAAGGATCAGCATTTATATAAATTTCCCAGTTCCAGAAACTCCAAACTGAAAATATAGTAGAAGGAATATTTTCATGCAAACTTAACCATAAAGTGCCTTATACCACCTAATGATAATTTGACTTATTGTTTTCCTGGGCTAGTAACACAAGCTAATCGGAGACTTCAGTTAGATATATTGAATCTTTCTTTTGATGTGAAAAATGGTTGAATGAATTAGTTAAACTCTTCTCTATGCATAAAGTATGAAATGCACTGAATTTCTGTCAAGTCTGTTGTTCACTGATGTGCAAACATACCTAAAATCCATATAATTTGTGGTTTTTATTGGAGTTAAGGTATGGCAAAATAATTTACATTAGCAAGAATATTATTCTGTAAAAAAGCAATTAAAATTTGCATCGCATATGGTACATGTATGAAGACACAATTATTTGGAAATAAATTCAAATAGATTTGTTCTCTTTGACTCCATAACTTAATTTGTGGACTATACTAAATGAACAAAGACGTTACCACACGAATATTTGTATAGTAAAATCTATATAGTAAAAAATCCTGTGAGACAACTAAATGTATAAGTATAAGGAAATTTAACCAATATTGTCTTATCATTAATTCAACCATTCAAAATCATGTATAAAGAATTTGCTCATATTAAAAGGCCATGGGTATAGAAATTGATATAAAATGATTATGATTTAATAATCTCAATTATGTTAAATGCCTTTTACTTTTCTAAGGATGAAATATCTTCAGTTGTTAACTCTGCCAGGGAAAGCAAACCAATCTTCCCTGGAAGTTAGGGAATCAAGAAGCGACATGAAGCCCTTTAATAAGACCTTCAAGTCAAGGTTTACCTTGTCTCAATTTTGTCTGCTATTGACCTTATTTCCAGCCCTCAAAGATAGCAAATTATGTCATAATTAAGAAGGCAAGTTTATCAAGGTCTTGTTTTTGATATGAGTCTGATAAAAAAAAAAAACATCTGTGAGTGTCTTGCAATGCAAAATAAAGCAACAGATGAAGCAGAAAGCTTAGTGATTTTAAAGTTTTGGAGGATGGAGTAAATACAAACTTAACAATATGGTTGAGATGAGATGCTTGGTGGGTGACTTTCCAGCTGTGGAATACCTTTTCTGCCTTGAAACAACATATGTGTAAAGAATCTTAGAAAGCCGCTCTCTTCCCTCTACAGTCAAAATTTCTTGAATGTGTTAAGAAAAAGGGTCATTGATTTGTATTTGTTTTTGCTTTATTCTCTTTTTTTTCCCCTTCTTTCTATTTAGGTTAAACATGTAATTTATCTCTTGCTCTAGAGATATAGAAAGTGGCAAAATGTCAATGAGATAATAGATGTATATGGTTTGATATAAATATCTCTGAGATTTTCTCTCTTTGAAGCATAGGTGGTACTAGATGAGTCAAAGTCTCCTGTAGACATTCATTATTATTTATTTACAAGGAGTAGCAGCACACTTGGCACTTTTCGATAGGTAGAATACGGTGGTTTTATATCTCAGGAGACTTGATTTAAATGACAGACAAAGCAAGCCAGGCAGAATGGTATTAATGAAGATGAGTGCTAAACCTACTTTAGTAGTGCTATATGCAGTATGAGCAAGGCAGGACTGATGTTTTCCTCACTATCTCTTTAGCTTAGCCTTTCATTGTTTTTTAATTACAATTTAATTTTAATGCTTGTCCTCCAAGAGGAATCTTAAGTAAAATTTTAAGTAAAAACTGAGTTTTTAGAAAGCATTTCCATCATTAGTTTTATAAAGGAAAAGAAAGATGTCTAATTACCTGAAATAAAATCTACTTCCATGGTCTTAAAAAATTATGTTGTAGGGACTTAAGTATAATGCTATAAAGACTGAAAGAATCTGGGAAAATTCAAGAAAGCCTGAGAGTTTTTTTTTTATTTTTCAAAGTATTTGATCTTCTCAATTTTGTCTGGGACTGGCTTTGTATCTCTGATTTTGAATGACCTCCAAATGTAGATTCTCAATCATTTTCCAAAATAAAGAATATTGTGTTGATAGCTAATAAAGAGAGTTTGGTTACATTACTGGTTAATTCTATCATTCATGCAATGGCTTGAAAATATTTTATTTCATGATTCATTCACTTTGCACATAATCAGTCTATGAATTATGTGACTAACCATGATAGGCCAAATATGCGAATGATAAATTTAGAGATTTTCTGATGTATTTTAACTTTCCAAGTACATTGTCAAAAATGAAAAGTTGCCTCTAAACCTAAGGAAATATAGTATAACTCTTGGCAGCCTACTGCTAGAGCATATTTTTATTCATAAGGCAACAGGGCAATGCCTGCTTTTCAGAAAGTAATATGTTTTTATCTGGGAAGCAAATTTGTTATCAAATCTATAATGGAAAGCAAATAACATGTCTTACCATAAGCTTACATTCCTGGTAGTCATTACTATAATTGAGGGTATTGAAATGGTGGAAAATATCAGTGTGTAGAAGAATGGCAGAAGAGGATGCCACATGAAGAGGAAACTGGGTTTGTTGATGCCCCGATGTTTTCTGGTTCATATGTCTAAGAATAGGGACAAATTCCACATATAAAATTTTCCATATTATAAAAGAGCATAGCTATTCTGAGTTTTTGTCAAAATTAAACAAAATAAAACAAGAAAAAATCAAGATGTCAAATCAGCTAATCAATTTTATCAAATTAATTAGACAACCAGACAAATTAGTGAAACATGCAAGCTGATTGTCTGAATTGACAGGTGGTTTAAATGAACCAATGAGTAGAATTTTCTTTTAGAATGTAGCTTCATAGAGAAGAAATATAATCAAGAGGTAAGTGGTAGAGCTCTGGGTAAAGTATGTAAAGAATGGTAATTTTCAAGGGCAAGCATTCAAGATAGAATCAGGCTGTAGAAACCATCAAAATTAAAATAGATACTATATATTGGGTGTTCTTCTAAGTTCTTTATATATATTATTTCATTCAATCCTTGTAGCAACACTTGGAGGTAGGTAGATTTATTATTTCCATGTTAGGATGAGGAAAAAAAGGCACAAAGATTTAGTAATTTTCCCAACACCACAAAACTGGTAATTAGTGGAGTAGGTATTTGAACCCTTAATTCTGACACAGCATGCATATTTCTCATCATTACAATAAAAGCACCACAAACAGCAATGCTCAATTATCTGGATATGCACGCATTTGAATTTGGTTAAGAATAAATGGCATATTTTTGCAAAATAAACAAAACATTATTAATTACACAATTTAAAATATTTTGAGGATTACTAGGTTACTTAATTTTAATATAAATTTTAGATGCCACTTCATCTGTCATCATGCCAGAAGACTACTATATTTATTATACCTTTCAAAATGCTTCATAACAATTATTATATAACTGACATTGAGAATTGATGCATCTTGTTTTCAACTGTGATCATTTTTCAGTTTATATTTTACATCAGTATCACACTATCTTATGAGAAAGCAATAGCCCCTGAATTTGTATGACTCTTAGCATTCCTACTCCAAATCCATTCAACATATGGCAGCCAGAGTAATGATTTTGTAAATGAATCAGGTTATATTATTCCCCTTATCAGAATTCTGAAAGTCTTTTTATCCTAAAGATCAAGTTCAAAAGTCTCAACATGGCCCACAAGACTGTGTATGTTCAGAATGCTGCTTGTGCCACTCATTTCTTTGTTCTCCAAGTTTCATTCTTACAAGACTTTCAGTTCTACAAATGTGTCAGTCTTATCACATCAGGATCCTGGGACATTCTATTTCCTCCCACTTCTGTCATCTTGTTTACCTAACTCTTCCCATCCTTCAATTCCATAGTTTAATGAGTTTAAGAGAAAACATCCCAGACCCCCTAAACTAGATTTAATCTCCTTGATATATGTTTGCATATAGCAACATATGCAAAGGGGAGTTATTTCTTCTGTGGTAAGATTCCTTACATTTTTTAATGACTTGCTCAGTCTTCCCAGCTTGCTTATAAAATCCATGCTGGCAGAGCCATATATGCTCAATTCATTCCTCAGTCCATAGCCACAAGCATAGGGCTTGGAACAGAGTAAATATGCATTAAATAGTTGTAGAGTGAATCCTTCAAGGAAATCCACTCTGATCAAAAAATAAAAGAGAGTATGGAGCTCAGGAATTTATTTGGTCAATGAAATATTTTGTATCTAATATTTATATTTACAACATAGCTATTTGATTCCAAGTCATTTTATTCTCCCATCAAAGAATATAATTTCATACCTCAGGAAATATTTTTACCTCTTCCTTGGTGCTATGTGCTATGTAAATGAAACCAATTCAAACATTTGCATTTGAACCCATATGTTTATTCATTCATTCAGCCAGCTAACATATATTGAGCACCAACTGCCAAAAGCTAGAGGCTCAGACATATGGTATGGAATATTGAATCTTTCTTCTGAATAACTCACTGTCGAGTGGAAGAGGTGAACAAATAGCAAATAACTACTATGAGATTTTATAATTTCTCCAATAAAGACAAGAATGAGAGCTATGGAAACTCTTTAGCTTTCAGTCAGTTGTTTCAGCATTGTGTAGACACAGCCTTAGAGCTTATTTTTCTCAAATTTTATTGACAGGATGGAAAATCGTAAAGAATTAAAGAAAGATATCCTGAGATAAATAATTCAGAAAACTGTATTTGCTTGCCTCATACCAACCTCATCAAACTCACATCACACTTAACAACTGTCCTCATCATTTGATTTTCTTTCCTCCCCCTAAATATTAGGAATATTATTCTAGACTTTATTATTCACCCAATCTAATAGACAGTAAGTTTTCTTCTAACACTGGCAGGTCATCAGGGAACTGTGCATATTATATCATGGTTTTGTCAAACAATGCAAAGCCTCTAAACTAATTATTTATTTTCTTAAAAGTAAAATGTAGAAATCCAACATAGCAACAGTATTTTAAGTGGAAATTTTAGATGATTTTGATATGGCGTGACCTCAAAGAAAGTCATTTCCCAATGTAGCCAATGCTTATTGGTGTATTACTGACAGAGAGTTTTCTATGATGAATTTCTATGATCTTAACCCAACCTAACATCTCACTTGCCATTTTGTCTAAAACTAAGTATTGAGTTGACATCTTCATTGAGCTGCTCACAATAATACCTGGATGTTCTCCTTTGGGGTTACAGCTAATTTAGAACCCATTAGTATGTACACATAATTTACATTGTTCAGTTGAATGTGCAATATCTTACATGAGTCTACAGTGAATCATCTGCCATCCGGTACCAATTACCCAGCTTTGTTTGCTCTTGCCAGGGTTATGCAAAAGGCATTCACGTTTTGCTTAACCCAAGTAATTGTATGTCAACAGTGGATTATGAATGTTCTTACCCGATCATTTATTTCTTATTCTAGGTCATTGATATGTGTGTGTGTATGTGTGCTTGATTTTTCATTCACACACACACACACACACACACACACACACACACACACATCAATGACATGTTTAGGCTCTTTCAGTGCCTATCTGCAAGGTTCCTGAAAGTTATAATGGAATAATAGCTCTGTTGATTTGTATTGCTATTTGACCGATATGCAGGCAAAACCCTCAAGTCATCTATCCTGAATAAGGACATAATATGATATCTAGGTGTTCATGTGCATGTATATTTTGCATGATATTGGAAAAAAAAAACTAAATTTTATCTAATTTGCAATCTACAAGTAAGCAAGATATTATTTATTTCCTGAGATTTTTATTTTGAATGTTTTAATAGCCTTTATTAATAGCTTCTAATTCATTCTTTCAAATTCTACTCATGAAAAAAATATTTAATATATACTTATTATATTCCAGCCACTATGTCAAATGTTGGCAATTTAGTCATGAACAAGGAAAATGTGGACCCTGCTCTGCCTTCCTTGTTGAAAAAAGACCAAAATACAGGAATTGTAAATTGAGAGAAGTGTACATGAAACAGTGTATACTTGAAATGCCTGCATACAAATTAAAGTCATCTTTCTATAGGTGAATTAACAAAAGCTTCATTGAAGACATGACATTTAAGATATAAATGGAAACATGAGAAGGAACCAGTTAAGTGAAGAGTGAAGGGACCAGTATTCCTGGAAGAGAAGATAGCAGTGCAATGGCACTGAACTGGGAAAGTGCTTCTTGTATTAGAGGAAAGGAGAGTCGGATAGTATGCCTAGATTTCAACAGGAGAAAATATTTTGAGATGAGACTGGAGAGGTTAGTTGTAGTCAGATCACAGGGTAAAATGAGAGCTATTTTAAAAACTTTATAATTTATCCTAGGAACACTGGAATATCATTTTGACAGAGAAATATCATTATCTTTTTTAGGACTTAAAAAACTACTCTATTTTTGGAGAAGAAATGGAAGAGGAGAGAAGCCAAAGTGAGCAAGACAGTCAGGAAGCTGGGGCAGTAAACCAGGGAACATGATAAGCAATAGGTGAAGGGGACACTGAGGGAACATGATATAGAGTGCAAATAAATTACATTAAATTGCACAGGGTGCTAATGGACTAGATAAGGAGTAAACAAAAGAGAAGAATCAAGAATGATTCCCAGACTTCTGACTTAAGCACTTAGGTAGAAGGTGGGACCCATTTGCTGAGCAGGGAAGACTTAGTTATTGGGAAGTCTAGGAGTAGAATTGGGGGTTCTTAAGGGGACACTTTGGAGAAATTGTGAAATCAATGATTTATTTTTGGACATTTTAAATATGTGCTATCTATATTACCAAACTATGACAGGTAAAGTGACATATGTAATACAAATAATAAAATTGCAATAGATAATGATTTGCAAGATTTTGACACTTGGTTGACATGAGAAGCTATGAGGGTGGTGATAGAGAAGAGAATAGAGGAAGAGCATCAATGTTTGGAGGCTGGGTAGAGAAGAAAAGTGATCCGTTACAAAGCAGAGAGTGGAGTCAGGACAAACAAAGGAAAGTAATAAATTGGATCAAATGACGTAGTGATTCAGAACAAGATACAGAAAACTATTCTTGGAATGTGAAAACAGCTTGGACATTGCTGAATATGAAAAGAGTAGTTTAAATTGAATATTAAGTAGCAAAACAGATTAGAGTGGATTAAAGTGTGAATGCAGGTGTAACAGTTTGGCATTGTTTATGAATTCCAAAAATAGTTATTGGATTATGTTTGTAAACTGATCTGTCACAGGTATCTCTTTTAATTGATTAAATTATGATTAGGACTTTGATTGGGCCACATAAGTAAGGTGTTGAGTCCCCACCCACCAAGGGGACATGGCAAACGACAGAGTTAGGAATTTTTTGAGCTGGAGTCCAGGAAGTGAACACACAAGAGAAGAACACAGAGGAATAGAGATGGCTCCTTAGAAAGGGCAGAAGCCCTGGGGAGAGAGACAGAGCCATTCACCTGAGAGTCTACAGCTGGCCTTGTGGAGAGAGCACAGCAGCTGAGCCTGGAGAGAAACCTAGGCCTGGGAAGAGATGAACCCAAGAAGCCTGAACTCTCGGCAGACGTCGGCAGCCATCTTGCCCCAACACGTGGCAATAGACTCTGGTGAGGGAAGTAACTTATGCTTTATGGCCTGGTAACTGTAAGCTTCTACCCCAAATAGATACCCTTTATAAAAGCCAACAGATTTGTGGTATTTTGCATCAGCACCCCTTTGGCTGACTAATACAGAAGGTTAGAAAAAGGAGGAAAGATAGGTGACTGTAAACAATGGTTCTTGAAAGTTTGTCTATGAATAGTAACCAGAAAATGGGACTATGACTTAAGGAATTTGAGAAGGTAATGGAAATCTGTTTTCAAGTGTTGAAGACATGACATCATTTCTCTAAACTAATGGGAATAATTCATTAGAGGTGGGAAATTTCTTATGCAAGAGAGAGGAGCAATAACCAAATAAGTTAAGTCCATGGGAAAGCAAGAGGAAATGGCATCAATAGCTCAAGTGGGGTGATCTACCTTTATGGACGAGTATTTCTTCCACTGAAACAGAAAGAAAGAACATGAAGTGATGAAGGCAAAGATAGGTAGTTTTGGAGGTTTACTGTGGAAATTGGGGGAATTGGCTATATGTGACGGGGAAAATACATTTGGGCAAGAGGAAAAGTGGCAGAGCATGGAAGGAAGACTGGCTGCATCCCATACTCATTGTTGTACCCATTCATTTTTGCAACAACATTCCACATTATGCGAGTGTCAGCTATGTGTCAGGCACTATTTGAGCTGCTGGGAACACAGCAATAAAGAGTGAGGCAGTAATATCTGCTTTCATGATTACAAATTAAAAAGTATGCATACGATTTACTGCAGCTGAGTTGAACTGCTCAGGGACAGGCAGAGCGAAGGTGGATGTTCTTGGAGCTGAGATGGCTTTGGGTTTGAGACTCCTTGAGGTTTGTTAAGCTAACCTAATAACTGATGTCTCTCTAAAATTATAGAAAACAATATATAGAAGAAACATATTTCCATTTTCCAGCTTTGTTAAATCTTAGTAGTTTCCATTTTTTGCTTGCCAATTTATGAAGTAAACTTAAAATTTCTGTAAGTGTTGAAACATCTTTTACCTTTTTATATACCATTTCTCCCTCTTCTACACTATTCTGAATTATCATTCCTCTGCATGTTTTTATATCTTCTCTATATAGCAAAAATGTATAACATTGTTTTGCATATTTTTAAACTATATGACAAATTCCATACCATTCTACAACTGCTTTTTTTCACTCAGCATTGTTTTTTCAGATGCAACATGTTGATGCACTTAGTTCTCCATTTATTCTAATAGAGGCATGCTATTCCATGTATCAATATACAACAATTCAGCTAATCATTTTTCTATTAGAAAGAGAATTGGGGCCATTTTATGCAATCAATTTCTCTCACCATCATGTGCTCTCTATTACCATATTCCTTTCCTTCCCAAAGGTAACCATTATCCTGATGTCTGTCACCATAGATTGGTTTTGCTGATCTCTCTCTCTCTCTCTCTCTCTTTCTCTCTCCCTCCAACATATACTCTTTGTTCTTGCATATTTCATTCAACAGTATTTATTCATGTTGTTGCATGATGTTATGGTTTTATTTTCATCAATGGTTAGTATTCCATTATATGAATATATCAGAATTTGTTTATTCATTCTATTATCGAGGATATTTGAACTGTTTCTTGCTGTGGGCTATTATGAATAATGCTCCCATGAATTATCCTGTACATGCCTGAGGGACCTATTTGTACACATTTCTTAGTGTATGTACCAGGAATAGAACTTTTGGTCACATAGTACATGCATTTACTGCTCTATGACATACTTCCAAAGAGTATCTGTACCAATTTTTACTTCCATCAGTGGTAGGTAGGTATTCCAGTTGCTATACATCCTTGACATCCCTTAGTATTTGCTCTTTCATTTTATACTTCTGGTCAGTATGTGGTAGCTTTTCAGTGTGGTTTAAAATTATTTTTAATGAATAACGAAGTGGAGAAAATCTTCAAATATATACTGCTTTGTTAATGGTCCAGTCAAGTCTCTTTCTTCTTTTGGATTACTTGTCTTTTGCTTATTCATTTGAAGAATTATTTTATATTCTAAACATAAGTCTTTTATCAGATATAAGTATTGCAAGTATCTTTTTTCATTCTGTAACTTGCCTTTTCAGTCTTTTCATAGCTTTTTTAATGAACAGAAATTCTCAATTTTAATGTACTTTAATTGTAAAGTTCTTATATGGTTAGTGCTTTTCATGGCCTATTTTTGAAATATTTGTCTTCAACACAGTCATGAAAATATTTGTACGCTATTTTCTAGAAGTTTTAAGGTTTTAAATTTCATATGTTTATTTACAATCAAACTGGAATCTACTTTTGTGTATCTGAAAGCTGAAGATCAATAATCAATTTTTTTCCTATATGGATATTTGGCTGACTCAGCATCTTTTATTGAAAAGATCAGATTTTCCCCTCTACTTTGCAGTGCCATATTTGTCCTAATCATATTAGTATATTTGTGAGTCTGTTTCTTGGTCTGTTTCTTTATACTTGAGCCAAAATTATACTGTGTTAATTCTGTAGTTTAAAAACAAATTTGATACCAGCACTGTAAGTCATCAAGATTTGTTCTCCTTCAAGATTATATTGGTTACTATTGGCCCTTTGTATTTCCATATACATTTTAGTGTCAGCTTAATTAAAAAAAAAAGATATTGAAATTTTGATGGGATTGCATTTAATTTATAAACCTATTTAGAGGAAATTTGCATCTTTAAAAAATTTAGTTTTCCATTCAATGAACTTGCCATATCTCTTCAAAGATGTAGTTAAAGTTTCTTTCAATAATATTTTGTGTTTTCTATATATAAATCTTAGACAGCTTTCATTTAATGTTTCTCCTGGATTTTTATATGCTTTATCAATGTTTTTATCAAAAATATATCTTCTAATTATTGTTTCATGCTAGTATATAAAATACAGTTGATTTTTATATTAATCATGTAAGCACTGACTACAAAATTTGTTTATTAATTTTAATATTATTTGTAATTTGAGGGAATTTTATGTGAAATGGTGATACCCTAAATAATAAAAAATTAGGTTTGGCTTTCCAATCCTTATACCTTTAATTTCTTTCTCTCACTTTATGTCACTTCCTAGTACAACATGATAGTAGTGATAATAGGCATCTTTGTCTTAATTCCCGTCTCAGTGTGCAAAGCTTTAAATATTTTACTATTAGATTTTGATGTTTCCTGTAGAACTTTTAGATACCTTTTATCAAAATAAGGAAGTCTCTCCCATTCCTAATTTGTTATGTTTTAAAATAATTGTTTATTCAATTTTATCATGGTTTTTTCTACATCCATTGATAAGATCATATGGTATTTCTGTTTTATTCTGTCAATTTTGTAAATTACACTGGTTGAATTTTGAATATGAAACCAGTCATATTTTTTGAATATACCCAACCTGATTGTGAGGCATTAGGCTTTTTATATATTGTTGCATCCAGTTTGTTAATATTATGTTTAGGATTTTAACATCTACCTTCAAGAGAGATTGTAATTTACCTTTCTTATAATGTTCTTGCCAAGTTTTGGTATCATGGTTATTCTGGTCTTATACAATGAGAAGGGAAGAGTTTTCCTCTTTTTTTCATTCTACCAGAGAGTGTGTATAAGGTTGGTAAAGATGCAGTGGTTTATCATTATGGTTTTAATTTCTTTTATAAATGTTTGGAAGAATTCACTGGCAGTGCCATCTGGGATGGGAGTTTTCTTATGTAAAGATTTTTAATTACAGATTTAATTTATTTAAAAGACATCATCTTCTGCATATTTTCTATTTTTTCTTGTGTCAGATTTGGTAAGTTATGTTTTTCCAGAAACATTTCCACTTCACCCAAATTTTTAAATTTCTTTGCATGAAAGGATCTATAATATGATTTTCCTTTTAATGTTTACAGTTACCATTAATGCCCCTCTTTACATTTCTGATATTGATCAATTTTATCTACTCTATTTCTTCATCAATTTTTCTAGGGGTTTATGGATTTTGCTAATCTTTCAAACAATTTTTAACTTTGTTTATTTTATCTATTAACTGTTCATTTTCTATTTCAATAAGTCTGCTGTTATCTTTACTGTCATGTATTTTAAGCATACATGACTATTAGGTGACAAAGGACTTCATTGTTTTATACATTAAATAGTTATTTATAGGTATCCATGAATATATATCCTGTCTGTTCCTCCTCATTCCTTTCTTTGTTTCATCTGAGAATTCTGCTTGAAAAATTCCTTTAGTCTTGCTTATAAAGTGACAAATTCATTCAGTTGTTGTTTGTCTAAGACTGAATTTTGCTTTTGTTGTTTGGTTTCACTTTGACACTTCATTCCTCTTACTCTATTTCCTTGTTGTTGTCTATGTTCCCTTGAAAGAAAAAAATTAGGACCAGAGAACAGGAAAGAGATAGGAAGAGAAAAAGAAAAATAGTAATAATAATACTAAAAGGTATGAGAGGAACCATACAAAACCTAGGAAATTGATAAATTAGCATGAGTAAGAAGCACAGAGGAATAACAATAGAAAAGTGGAATAGAAAAAAATGAAACAAGAATCAGAATAGAGAAAAATATACAGAATAAATTAAAAGGCTAGAATGGTGAAAAGAGGGGAAAGAAAATAGAAAAGAGAGAAAGAAAAAAGTAAAAAAAAGTAAACAGAGAAAAAAAGAGAGAGAGAAATAAAAACAAAAAAAATTGGAGAGCAAATAAAAGAGGTGGAATAAAAGAAAAACAACAGAAAACAGAAGATATAAAGATGAAAGAGAAAAGAAATAGCATAGGTAGAGTAAATGAGTAAACAAAAGAAATAAAGAAAAGAAAAAAGAAAAACAAACAAGCAGAGAAACAAAGAGGAAACACAACAAACAAGAAACAAGACAGCAGGGACTCATTTAAAAAAAGGAGACAGAAAAAAATAAATAAAAAGAACAAAAATAAACACAAAGAAACAGCTTTCTCCCTTAGACTACTAAGGATCTTCTCAGGCTGCTGGTGTTCATCAATCACTCACCCTGCAGCCTGCCTTCTGCACGTTTTGAACCAGGTTTTAGTGAGTATAATAAGGGAAATTTTTAAAAAAGGAAATTTTTTTTTTGAAAAAGTAAGAGATCCAAGGAAAGCTAATAAAATGAGAATGTCTATATGCTCCTTGTCTTAAAGTTTCAGCTGAATGGCTGCTAACCTGGTGGATCACTTTTCAAGAAAGAGCCAAGAATCAAACCAGGGATCTTGTAGATGCTAGGCCAGAATTCTTCCCCCAAGCTATTCTGCCTCCTTAGGTTAATCAGCCTTTCAAAAGGCTATTTCCCTCAGGCAGGTTAGATTCCCTGCAGTCCATCGAAGTCCTGCTGATCACCCGCTCATCTCTGCCTCCTCTCTGATATAATTCTTCCCTTTACCTAGGTGGCTGAGCCTGACCACCTCCCTTAGGAGATCCCCCTCTCCTCTCCCTGTCGAGTTAGTGTCCCTTCCAATATTCAAGGGGGGCCCAGCTGGCTAAACTTATGGCAAAGAAATCACTCTCCACCCTCCTAGACCCTTCTTCACAGGGAATCTGCTGTCACACTCCCGTTTGGAGCAGGGGGCCAGGGGCTCCACCTAGTCTATCTGCCCTGAGGGCAGGATATGTGTGCTCCTTCCAGCCACTGAGGCAAGCAACCCATGATTTCCCCCTGGCTTCCCTATCTGTCCAGTACCCTCCTAAATGACTCAGAGCACCTTCCAGTTCTATATATATCCAAAGGAGCTGGCAGGGAAGAAGGCGTCTGCTAGCCTCTCAATTAGATACAATTTACCAGAAGTTTTACCCTCGCTTAATATCTCGGAGGTGGGGGAGGGGAGGCCTTCCTGGTGGCCAGGAGGTTTAATAACTCACGATTAGTTGTTTTGGCTTCTTCATCTCTTTGACCCTCACTCGCCTGGAAATTGTGAAGCAGTATCCTGGTTTGCCGTACCCCAAAGCAGGTCCCCAAAACAACCTCTGGCTCTTTGTCCATGGTTTTAGTGAGAGCTGAGCCTTATCTGCCTAACACATCAGCCATGTTCCCCTTGATTCCTGCTTTTGTTGTTTGAAGGATATTTTTACGATATAAAAATTTTAATTGGCAGTTATTTTATTTTCACATAATAAAGGTGTCATTCCATTGTCTTCATTGCCTTCATTTCTGTGGAGACTTTTGCTGTCACTATTGCTGTTGCTGCTTTGAAGGCAATGTGTTTGTCTTTTCTAGTTTTTAGATTATTTTCTTTTCCTTGAGTTTTCAGACATTCTAGATAGGGCTTTGATCTTTTTTTATTAATTCAAATTGGAGTTCATAGAATGTATATCTGTGACTTAATGTCTTTTTTTTTTTAAGGTACCATGGCTTAGGATTGGACCCAGGACCTCATGTGTGGGAAGCCAGCACTCAGTCACTGAGCTACATTGGCTTCCCCTTGATGTCTTTTTTATTAAAGAAGTTGTGGGTTTACAGAACAATCATGCATAAAATACAGGATTCCTATATACCATCCTATTATTAACACCTCTCATTGATGTACATTTTTTACAATGGATGAAAGCAGATTTTTATAATTCTACTAGTAACTATAGTCCGTGGTTTAACTTAAGGTTTACTGTTTATGTATTACAAAGCCACAGTAATCAAAACAGCATGGTACTGGCACAAGGACAAACAGAGACCAATGGAATCAAATGACAGCTCAGAAATCAACCCTCACATTTATGGTCAACTGATTTTTGGCAAGGGGGCAAAGACTACTCAATTAGGAAAGAATAGTCTCTTCAACAAATGGTGCTGGGAAAACTGGATCTTCATTTGCAAAAGAATGAAAGTTACTCTCTACCTCAAGCCTTATATAAAAATCAACTCAAAATACAACAAATACCTAAATATAAGAGCCAGAACTATTAAATGCCTGGAAGAAAACATAGGGAAGTCTCTTCAGGACACTGTGTTAGGCATTTGTTTCTTAGACGTTCCACCCAAAGCACAAGCAACAAGAAATAGACAAATGGGACTTTGTCTATTTCAAATTTTTTTAAAAATGTGCCAAAATGGAATTTATCATCATGAAAGTAAAACAACAATATACATAATGGGAGAACATATTTGAAAATCACATATCAGATAAGGGTTTAATATCCAGAATATATAAAGAAATGCTTCAATTCAACAATAAAAAGACAAACTAGTTAAAAATTGGGCTTGATGTATTTTGTCAGTTTTAAGAAATTATCATCTATCTTTTTATATATTGCCTTGTTGCAGTTTATGCATCTCTCATTTTTTTATATGGTCACATTAGACCATTCCACAATGTTCCATACATCTCTTACACCATTTTAAATCTTATTATCTTTTCCTTTCTTCAATTTATATATACTTGTTTTTGGTTTGTTTGTTTTAAACTTGAACTAATGCACTGAATTGGATTGGCAATCTGAGTCACATAAATCAGAGAGCCTATCCAGCCAGTATCAAGCTTTACTAGTGATCTCAAGAATACAGGCAATAATTAGACTCAGATGAAGCAGAGAGAGTTCAATGATGTTCCCAGCAGGGAGTTGAAAGGTGGTCTACTGAAAGATATGTTCCCTGGAACCTGTGAATGTGAACTTATATGGAAAAAGGGTCTTTGCAAATGTAATCAAGCTAAAAGTCGTGAAACGAGATCATCCTGGGTAATCCAATGACAGTGTCTTTCTAACAGGCAGAAGAAGAAAACAAATAGAGAAGGTCATGTTATGAGGAGGCAGAGATTGGGGTGACACAGCCAAAAGGAGTACCAAGAGTCCTGAGAAGCTGGAAGAGGTAAGGGATGATTCTAAATCTAAATCAGGGGTTCTTAACCCCATTGCCAGTGAGGTGAAAACCATGGACCCCTTCTCAGAATATAGTGGCAGATAGTTTTATGACACTCAACTAGCGTCAGGTCTAACAACTACTGTAATTTCAAAGTATGGGTGAGTGTAAGTGATTTTTCCACATATGCAACAACTAATGTGTTATGAAATGAATATTACTGTAATTTATTGCATACATTCATAAGTGAAGGAAATGCTAGATTTCAGTTAGAGGTCGAGAAAATAAAGCTAATAAGTTGATTTTTTTCAATTCAAGCTCACAGACTCCTTGAAATCTTTCCACAGACCCCTGGAGAGTCTATGGACCCCTGGTTAAGAACCCCTGCTCTAAATGGAGTGTAGCCCTGCTGACATCTTAATTTCAATATCTGGCCCCCAGAACTGTGAGAAAAAATTTCAGTTGTTTTAAGCCAACCAGTTTGTGGTAATTTGTTATAGTAGCTCTAGGAAACCAATATAGTCCCAATTGATTATGGCTCCTTAATGCATTAGACATGGCCCTCTGGCTCAGAATAAATAAGGTCTCTAAGTGAGATTCATGGAGTTCCTCACACAGTAAGAAGCAGTTAAATTGTGAGATTTGTCCATTTTCTACACCATAGTAGTATTGCTACATGTCACTCTTATGGAACCATACATCATAGATCCTGATTTCCATCTATTATAGTTTAATCCTCAGTCAGGGACATCCTGCTAAGTGCATCTCAGAGATAAAGTGTCTTGTTTTCCTTCTGTTTTAGTTTGCCAAAGGGCTGCCAATGCCAAGTACCAGAAATGGGTTGGCTTTTATAAAGGGGAATTATTTGGGGTAAAACCTTACAGTTCCAAGGCCATGAAAAGTCCAAATCAAGGCACCATAAGAGGTGCTTTGTCCTCAAAGTCAGCTGCTGTTTATCCTATTGTCCGTTCATGTGGCAAAGCAAGATGGCCACTGATCTCTCCATCTTCCCCTCTGCACTCACCATCTCTCAGAGCCCAGCTCTTAGAACTCAGCTGTGAGCAACCAGACATAGGGCTTATCTCTTTCTGAGCCACCTCTATCAGTCTTGGCTGCTCCATTTTCTTCCCAAGTTCAGCTGAAAGCTATCAGGCATATAGCAGGACTCATCTCCTCTTGAGGGGCTCCATGAACCCAGCCTCTTGGGAGCTTCATGCTTAAGCAATCCTCTGTTTCTCTTTCACATGACAGGATCAAAAATGGCAGTTCCTTTTTCTGTGTCTGTGCCTGTCTCTCTGGGTGTCTCCATTTATATCAGATCCAGCCAGAGGGCAGAGACCTTCGCTGGCTCATACCTCACTGAAGTAGTCCAATCAAAAGTGCTAAAGAGATCTCATCAACTAATCTAACCAATAGACCCTGAGGCATTTTGAGATTGTTTATGAATTCCAAAAAGAGAGATTATGTTTGTAAACTGGTCTGGTCCTCTGGGCATGATACCCTTTGATTTTATTAGATTCAGCTGAGATATCTTTGATTAAATTATGTTATGATTTGGGCTTTGATTCAACCATGTCAATAGGGTATAACTCAGTTTAAGTTCCTGCCTCCTTGGTGGGCTATATTCAAGACATTAATTCAAGAAGATACACAGAAGAAGGCACAGGAAGAAAGAGAGCTTCATAGACACAGCAGAGGGGAAAACTTTGATCCTGCGGCCCCAGGAAGAGAGATGAACCATTTGCCTGATAGTTTGCAGCTGAAGAGAACAGAGCAGCTGAGCCGAGGAAGCCTGGAAAGAAACAAACCCTATGCCAGCCTACAGCTGATATCAGAAGAAACTGAGACCATGGATCCTCAAGAGGAAGAAGGTAGGAGAGACCAGGCCCACCATTTTACTTCAACACATGGCAGCAGACTTGGGTGAGAAAGTACCTCTTATGGTACCTTGAGTTGGACTCTTCAGGGCCTTGTTTATAAGCTTTTACCCCAAATAAGCACCCTTTATAAAAACCAACAGATTTCTGGTACCTTGCATCAGCACCCTTTGCTGACTAATACAGATCCTCAACAGAATTTAGTATAATGAAAGTAACAGATTATACTAATCTATCTCTTTCTGGGGTTCATAAAATAATCTGAAACTGCCATACATATATCATTGGTCTTTCTTACAAGAGGAGGTCCAATTGTCAAAGAGGTTAGATAGGGCTGCTTCACTCCTTTTCTTTTCCCTAGAGAGTCCCACCCTCACTTTCTACATACCTATCTATGAGAGATTGAACTGCTCACAGGCCAGCTGTTCTATCTCCTTCTTCCCAGTTCACTAATTCTCTGCTTAACTACATCTTTTCTGCTGTTATAGCACTCTGTTTTGCTTTACCATTACTTTATTGTTCATTCTAAAATTTCTATTTGATTCCTTTTTCATAGATTCTTGTTGTCTGCTGAAATGCTTTATTTTGCCATCTAAATTCTGAAGCATTTTAATGAATTAATCTAATGTTGGGATAATCTTTAAATCTGTTTCTATTTTCTGTTGTTTTCCATTAAATATTCTGATAAGCTTAGTAAAATTTTTATTGAGTGATAGAAATTGTTTATGAACTTTCTTAGATATATAGATTTATGATATATTCTCCATGCAAAATTTACTTCTGGCAAACAGTTGGAATAAGGGCACTTTCACCTAATCCAATCATGTATTGAATTGATTTAAGAGGTGGCATGTGAAGGAGTTAAGGTTGAATCTAAGTTTTTGTTGTAGGCAATTAGAAGACAGCAATGCTCTTAAATGGGATGGGAAGACTGAACCTTTAAATGTTGACTTACAGACTAGTTGTTTGTGAGCTAATGAAATGGAAGTAAAACAAAAGTTTCAATTCTATTTGAACTCAGAATGTCAAGTGCTGCTGAAGCTTCTGAGTTAAATTTCAATAGCACTGGGTAGGGGGGAAAATTTGTCATTTTTATCACTCCATTCCTTGATTTAGGTGGCAATACATAGATGTTTGTGGACCATATGATTGAACGAATAAATAAATGGATACATGGATGCATATCTAACCTGAAAAGGATAAACAAATTAAGTATTACTATCTGGTTAAGCCACATAAACAAAGACATAAGTTTAACTTCGTGTTCAAAGGGAAAGCACAAGTTGGGAATTTTGAAAGATTAATAAATGTTTTGGATAATGTACAATTCACTTAGTCTTGATTCAACAATTATGTTATTTTTGGTTAGGTAAAACCCATTTTTAAAAAATTGTTAAAGTATCTACAATGTTTTCATTAACATTTAGCATGTGATTTTTGAAATGACTCTCTTTATTCCCCTTGATGCATTTCTTAAATTATAACAGTCATTTGTTAAACATCTATCTTTATTATATTTCACATATTAATAAAATTCTGCTTATAAATCTATCATTATACTTTCTTCATTTTTATCTTTTCATGAATTTCAAAAGGTTCATCAATATTTCCTTGCTTGGATCAATACAAATGCAGTCAAGTATAATATGTCCATAACTGTGGCCAGCCTCCTATTTACCACAATCAATTTACAAATGACCAGGAATCTAGAAAATATAAGAATGTGAAACTTACATAAGTTATCAATCCAGCTGAATATTTCAAATACACTCTATCTATGTGAGGAACATATAGAAAGTGGTTGATAATATAAATAACAAATATGATAGATTTATTTTAAAGAAGCCATCTTAGGAAGCAATTTCTTTTCTTCATATATGAGGTCATTACCCCCTAAATTTATAACTCTTTTGAAGAAGTCAAACATACACACATACACTCACATACACACACATACACACCATCTTCACCTTTTCTAGTTAAAATTATATTGTTTATTTCAATCATCAAACTTGCACAAAATTTATTTTGAAGGATATTTTGACAGTTTCAAAAATTAAGTCCAACTTTTCAAGGGGAAAATTCTCTGGAGCTAAAAATAACCTCATTAGTTAGGGAAAACTTCTGAAGATAATTTCCTAAAATAGAGTGTCAAAATTGTTTTTTTAGCAAAGATATTTTTGGGTTAAGACCAATATTTCTCAATATATTGAAAGAACAATATTTTAGATATATACTTTTGTTTTGTTATTATAAGATCATTGTCATTATATTTTAGCGATAACTTTAAATAATTTTAATTGACCTATTTTATTTTAAGTCCAAAGAAAGATCATTTATTGCTCTCTTCCAGTAAGAGAAATAAAAAAAGTCTTTATTTGAGGTATAATTTGGACCTTCAGTAAAACAAATTATAGATTCTTATTTTTTTACTGTATATCATGAGAATTTTTTTTTAAGATTTTTAAGACTTTACTTTAGAACTTTGGAAAAAATACCCTAACAAAATTAAGGTGGCAAAATAATAAATCTTTTGGAAGCTATGAGGAGGTTCTAAAAATCTATTAAAAGTCTATTCCTTTTCTTCTTCCCCTCTACATTTGGTTAGTAGTACTATTTTGAAGATGCTCTTTAATCATTAGTTAAAAATGTTTCACAACAATGCAAGGTATTGATGGTAGGGTGAGGTATGAGAGCCCTGTATGATTTTATGTATGTTTGTTTGGTAAGATCACAACTATTGCTATACACTTATTGTTTATTTATGTTTATGTATGAATGCTATACTTCAATAAATTTTTTTTAAATAAAAAAAGATGAAAGAGAAATATGATGGAGGGGCAATTGTAGGGGTCATATCCAATTACAGTTAATATATCTTACTTTTGCAAATTTACGTAAGAATATGACCATGGGAACACACTCCTAGGGGGTCTTCCCAGGAAACAGGCATTGGCCCAATCAAATGAAGGGCCCTGAAGCTTACAATGCAGCTGCTAACACTTGGTACCATGGGCTGTGCTTAGTGTTTTGTCTCATTTTACCCAGGAATATACACTAAACAGTTGCAGGGACTGTCTTGTTTTAGCTAGCTGGCAATTACCTAGCATAAGGCAAACCTCTGAGGAGTGTAGACCTTTAAATACATGCTGATTTCACAAGCGTGGTGATGAAAGATTTCAAGGAATAGAAGGTTTGGGTTAGTGTTCTGGACAGAAGATGCCAAATATCTCTAGGACAGCATGAAGGCTCTCACCTGTGAGGACAGAGTGAAAGATTCAGCAGTGTTGAAGACAATCATCACCACTGAAACATGTTCTTAGGTGTGGCCCTGAGCTCAGGAGACAGGAGCTCTTAGGTGTCAGTCCTTAGGTGTCAGCACTCTAAGGTTACCTGGAACTTTAGGCATTTCTTCCTGTCTGCCATGTCTGCGGCAATTTAGAAAAGTCACAGACATACCCAGGAGAGACTAACTGCTCCAGTGATTTTAGGAAGATATCATAAACTTGTTCTTAAACTCAAAGATTGTGTTGTTTAATAAGAGACGGAGTAGAGGTAGAAAAAGTCATAGAAAGATATGAAGATATTTGTTTCACTGCATATAAGAATGGGTCTGATTTGAACAATTTGAAAAAGGGTGTTATGTTTTTCAGGGAAGGTGACCAAAGCCCCCCAGCACAATTCCAGCAATTTTCTAAAGAGCACTCTGGTGGGTTAAATGAGCTAACATATCTCTGTAACTGATTAAATTCAAGGAAACTGAAACTAGTTCTCAAATAGTTCTCATATTTGCAGGCACATACTAGATTAGTGATCAGATATTTGATTTTATGGCTGAAGCTGATTGTTTTTATCGAAACTATTCCACAAGTATAAACACAGACTAAAGCACCAGAATGTTTAAGAGAATTTACCCTTAAATTCTATAGTGACCTCCTCTTTTCCTGGAAATCATGGTATGTCTCAAGCATTTTAACATTAACTTCTAAGACATTGTGTTCTGAAGTGCTAGCACTGAATTCAGTATACTAACTTGTGCACTTTAAACTCTTAAAAATGGCATTTCATTTTCAAACCAAAAGGACAAATTAAACCAAACCAAATGAAAGAGCAAATTTTTTCTCAGATTTTCCTATTTTGCAAATTTCTCCCAAGGATTTTATTTTCTAAATCCTAGCCTCCACTGTGGGATGTGTATACAGTGCTCCTGCAACAAACTGCCAGCACCTGAGATGTGAATTACCAAAACCTGGTATGAAATATTTTTCTTTGACTTTTTGTTTTCCTATCTGATAATTGAAACCATTTTGTTACTTCTAAGTTCAAAGTTCGTGTTTTCCTAGTAAAAATGGCCGAAACTAAACTAAGGAAGAATTATTTTTTCCATTTCAACAGAATGGACTAAAACTATCAAGCTTTTCATTTAGACACATCCACAATGCATGTTACTGCTCTTCACTGCAATAGTCGGTGGAATGAAGACATATCACTACTCCCAAGAGTGCTGCAGGGAAAGAGATTTTATATTTAGAGATACACCTTGGATTATATTTAACACATTCATATATGGCAGAGAGAGGGTGTATGCATAAACATCATGGACTGAACACATTTTAGCATAGATACACTTTCTCTGGACTATAAATTGTGCTCAATTTACCAACCAGTTTCAGGGAAAATTCAGCATGTCATAAGTAGAATGAAAGGATTCTGATAGTACATCTTGTTATACCAAAGTTTTACAAAATGTAGAAATTATGAATAATTTTCAAATAACCATACACTTGGATGATCCTTTTGGTACAGTCTTGGATTTTTGATTTCTAAGCAGTTACACTGATTCTAGGTGAAGCCAATCCCATGCAGGAGATTGCTTATTTTCTACATTTTAAACTAGAAACTATTTAGGCAAACTATATATTTCCAGGCAATTGAAACCATCATGAGATTACATGAAAACAAAACTCTTGCCAAAGAAGATGCGTTTAATTAATTCTCGGTTTTTGTATAAACCATCGTAAAACTCTATTATATACACATCTGTAAATTGGGCCATATTTCTCCATATTTACGGTAGATCATTTTTAACTGTTTAAAAAATTACTTATTCATAAATGCTAAATACCTTTAAAAAGTAAAATTATTTGAATAAATAGCAATGTTTTATTTTAGAATTTGCTCATTGTTGTACAAGATTCCAAAATATGGCTTGCCTTTTAAAACATTTCAGACGTGCTTTGAGTTTCCTTATATATTTAAGATTAAGTTCAAATTCACTTGGGAAGAAAAGCTAGTAAAAGATTTCTGCCAATAATAGACTTTCACAAGGAGAAAATGAAGGAAATCTTAGAATTATATAGTCCAGTTCACTGATTCAACAAAAATAAATAGCCTGAAAATTTTCATTTGTAAAAACTAAATGATACTTCACTTATCAAGTATTACTATGGATAAGGTATTCCATTGTGAGAAAGTCATCTCAAATTTAGTCTACTACGTGTTCACTATTTTGAAAACATAAGCCATTTTTAAAGGAAGTCTTTCCAAGAGACAACTTATATTTCTAAACATTCTTAAACCAAATACTGGATGTTGTTTAACCTTTTCATGGATATTGCTATATATACAGTCTGTTACACTGTATGGTGTTCAACTGCAGAATGGATTATCCTTATGATTCACTTTGTGTCTGTTGTAGTTATTTTTTTCTTCTTTATTAATTGACTCCTGTTTATATAGTCTTTCTATTCCTGAAACTTCTAGTCTCACTTTTGATCTAGCTCACACATTTTTCTGGATGTCAACATTTGCTTAGCAAAAGCTAATGATGCTGTGCTAAATCTCCCTCTCTCTCCCTCTCTCTCCCCCCACCCCTCTCTCTGTTTCACACATACATACATGCACACACAATTACAGATAGGTATTTCTGTTGTCTTTATCTGCTTTCACTACTCATAACAGCTTTGTATTACTTAATTCTGACTTGACTATCCCTTGAAATTAATTAATTAATTTACTGAACAGCTTTACTGAGATATAATTAACATACAAAAAACTGCACATATTAAAGGTGAAAAATGATGAATTCCGATATAAGTAAACACTCCTGAAAACACTGTCACATTGAAGATTATGAATATATCCATCAACCCCAAAAGTTTCTATATATAATCACTTTCTACCCCTCCTTCTTCCCCAGGGAATGACTGAGTTGATTTTTCTCACTATAGATTAGTCTGTATTTTCTAGAATTCTAATATATCATACAGTATGTACCTTTTTTGTCTGGCTTCTTTCACTTAGCATAATTATTTTGCTATTCTTTCATATTGCTAAGTGCATCAAGAATTCATTCCTTTTTATTGCTGAGTAATATTCCATTGTAAATATATACCTCAATTTATCCATTCATATGTTGAAAAACTTTGGGGCTGTTCTGTTTCCGCTTTTTGGGCTATGACAAATAGAGCTATAAAAGTCTTTTCACATGTGCTTTCATTTACTTGGGTAAATAATATGGAGTGGCTGGATCACATGGTAGGTATTAAAGAAACTGTCAAATGTTTTTTCAAAGCGGTTTTACCATTTTAGATCCCCCCTTACAGTTCCTCCACTTCTTAACCAATATTGAGTATAGTCAGTCTTCTAAATTTTAGTCATTCAAGTAGGTATGTAGTTGTATGACATTATGAATTTAATTTGCATTTACATACTGAAAACTGGCACGGCATCTTTCAAGTGTTTATTTGCCATCCATATATCTTTTTAAATTGGGTTATCTTTTTATTGTGAAGTTCTAAGTGTTCTTTATATACAAGTCCTTTATTAGATATATGATTTGCAAATATATTTCCAAGCCTGTGATTATTTTTTCACTTTCTCATATCCTTGAAGCACGTTTTTAATTTTGAGGAATTCCAATTTATCTATTTTTTTTCTTTTCTCACTTGTGCTTTTGGTGTCATATATAAGATATGATTGCCTAATGCAAGATACAAATATTACTCTTGTGATTTCTTCCAAGAGTTTTAGCTCTAACATTTAGGTCTAAGATCCATTTTGGGTAATTTTTGTATATGTTGGGAGGTAGGAGTACAGATTCTGGATATATGGATATCCAGTTGTCTCAACACTATTTGTTAAAACAAGACTACTATTTCTCCATTGAATTGTGTTAGTGTCCTTATTGAAAATCAAGTTACTATAAATGTAAAGGTTTATTTCTGGAAAATCAATTATATCCCATTGATCTATACATCTTTTTTTCTGCAGATACCTTACTGTCCTGATTACAAGAGCTTTGTAGTAAGTTTTGAAATCAGGAAGTATGAGTCCACCAATGTTGTTCTTCCTTTTTAAGATGTTTTGGTTATTCTGGGTGTCTTTAGTATTCCCTATGAATATGAGGATTGGCTTGTAAATTTCTGCACAGAAGGGCCAGCTGTGATTTTGATAGAGATTGTATTGAATCATATATATATATATATATATTATTTTTAAAGAAGCTTTGGATTACATAAATGTTACATAAAAAATATAGGGGATTCCCATATACTCTCCCACACACACACTTTCCCACATTAACATCTTTCTTTTGTGTGGTACATTTTTTACAGTTGTTGAATACATATTGAAACATTGTACTAACCAGGAACTATAGTTTACATTATACTTTACACTTTGCCCCACACAATTTTATAGGTTTTGACAAAATGTATGGTGGCCTGTATCCATCATAGCTATGCCATGCAGGACAATTCCAATGTCCCCAAAGTGCCCCATGTTACACTTATTCTTCTCTATCCTTCCCCTCAGAACCTCTGGTGGCCACTGCCTTTATATCAATGATACAAGTTCTTCCATTGCTAGAATAATCATAGCTCTACTTTAGTCCATAGTTGCTTTCCTCTCTTATGTTTGTTCATTCCTCAGTCTTAAGAATTTTGGGATGGTGATTCCCACCCTGTCTCTGACTGAGAGAAGGCTTAGATCCCATAGAGCAGATGGATGGAACTATATTGCTTGCAGTTGCAGACACTCTCCTGCTTCGTGGGATGGGCGTTGTCCATCATTATCCTTTTGTTAATTGTCCTGGGGGAGTCCAATGAACTGCTGAGATTCAGAGCTCAACTGGCATATAAACAGACCGAAGAATTAAGTCTCTGGGACATATATTTAACATATATTTAGTGTTAATTATAGGTTCAAATAAAAGGGGCAGAAGAGCCATGTATAGGAAAATTATAAATGAGTCTAACTGATTCTTTGGGGAACTAGGTTATGATATATTCCAAGGTAAGGCCCATAGACAGGGTGCTCAATTCCTGAGATTGTCTATCCTGCCTGCAGTGTCTGGATGTCTCTAGAGCCCTCAAGAGCCCTGCTGTTTAAGGCACTGTTTACTGTGGCAGTAAATGTGCAGGTTATCCTTATGCATGTCTCAGCAGGATCTCATTGACTGCCACAGTAAACAGTGCATTGAATCTTTAGATCAATTTAGAGAGTATTGTCATTATGGTGAATATTAAGTCTTCTGATCCATGAACATAGAAAATCTTTCCACTTCTTTAGGTATTTACTTCCTTTCTACAATGTTTTGTAGTTTTACGTGTAGAAGACTTACATTTCTTCTGTCAGATATATTCCTATGTATTTTTAAACTATTATAATTGGAATGTTTCCTTAATTTCATTTTCTGAATGCTTATTGTTAGTGTATTGAAATACAACTACTTTTTGTATAATGGTATCGAATCATACAATCTTGCTAATCTCATTCTTTAGTTCTAAAAATATTTTTATGGATTACTTAAAATTTTCTGTATACAAAACCTGTTATCTGCAAATATAGATACGTTTTCTTCTTCCTTTCCAATCTAAATGTCTTTTATTTCTCTTTCATGCCTAATGGCTCTGCCCCCCAGTACAATGTTGAATAGAAGTTGCAAGAGTGGACATTCTTGATTTTTGTTCCTAATCTTAGAGAGAAAGTATTTGGTCTTTCACCATTAAACATGATTTTGACTATAGGATTTTCATAGATGTCCTTCACCAGATTGTGGAGTTTGCCTTCTCTTTCTAGTTTGTTGAGAGTTTTTTTATCAGGTGCAGTTTTCGACATTTATCAAAATGATCATATGGTTTTTATTTTTGTGTAGTGAAATACTCTGATTGACTTTAGAATGGTAAACCAACCTTGGATTCATGGGATAAAGCCCACTTATTTTTGATATTTCTTCCTTTGTTTATATTGCTGAATCTGATTTGACAGTTTTTACTTAGAATTTTTGTGCTCATGTTCAAAAGGATCTTGACCTGTAGATTTTTTCATGAAAGACTTTCACTAATTTTGTTTTAAGGACAATGTTGGTGTCATAGCATGAGTTTGGAAGTACTCCCTGCAAGAATTTGTGTAGAATTTATAATATTCTTTTCGTAAATGTTAGGTAGAATTTACCACTGAGACCACTTAGGGTTAGAGTTTTCTTTGTGCATGATTTTAAACTATAAATTGAATTTCATTAATAAATACAGGACTATTCACATTTTCTATTTTTTCTTGAGTGAGCTTTGGTAGTTTGTGTTTCTCAGTGAATTTGCCATTTTATACATGTTACCAAATTTATTGGTATAAAATTCTTTGTATTCTTTGTATTCTTTTAGATCTCTAGTGATATTACCTCTTTCATGCTTGATATTGGCAATTTGTTTCTCTCCTTTGTCTCTTTTTTTCATTTTTTACTCTGCTTAGGTATTTATAAATTTTATTAATCTCCTCAAAGGACCTATTTTTTATTCCATTGTCTTCCTCTATTTTTTCTGTTTTTAAATTTTTAAAAATATTTTTTGATTTCTACTCTGGTCTTTATTATTTCATTTCTTCTGTTTACTTTGGGTTAAATTTTTTCTTGTTTTTCTAGCTTCTTAAGGTAGAAGCTGGGGTCAACTATTTGAGATCTTTCTTCTTTTCTAATTTAGTTCCTTAGTGCCATAAAATTCCCCCTAAGTACTGACCTAGCAACATCCCAAAGATTTTGATACATTTTTATTCATTTTTATTCAGTTCAATATAATTTCAAATTTCCATTTTGATTTCTTCATTTACCCAGAGCTATTTAGAAGTGATTATTTGTTTTCCAAATATTTGTGGAATTTCTATATCCTTGTGATTCTTGTTAACACTACTTCTATATGTAACAATTTTCTGGTAAACTTCTCAGTTTTACCTTTCCAAGCTGGCAAAAGATGAGAAAATTAAAGATTTTCCTGTTATTTATGGTCATTTTAAAGCATACATAGTTTTATAGCTATATAAATTTGTCTAACTAGATACTAGGGCAACAGTTGCAATCCTAAAGAGTAATATCTGTGCATAAGCAGTAAGAAATAAATCTAATTGAAAAAGGGATAATGGTTCTTCTAAGAAGAAATTATATATTGCGCCTGTTTGATGCGGGCCTAGACAAAGTTGATTTTGATATTTTATAAACCAGTTAATCATTGAGCAGGTAGATTCAGACTATGATTCCAAAGACACTATCAGGGCAACTGATTGTGAAGACAAGAATATAGAAAATCAGTAAATAATTTGATCTAAATAATTTCAAACACAGGGCTACATTTAAATTAATTGTCACTATTTCTGCTGGTTTTCTTCCTAAAATTTGCTTGAGATTCTCACTGGCACCTGGTAATATACTTTCTTTAGAAAGAAAGAAATTAAATATTACTTTCTTTATGCCTTTAAAATATTTCTATATAAGCTTATATCGGTGATTAAGTGATTGCATTTTAGACAAATATATACTGAAGGAAAATATTTCAAGGAAAAAAAATAGATTTGATAATGTAATGGGAGCAAGTACTTCTGAGTAATATTTTAGTGATGTGATAAAGATCTCTAAATTCAGATACACTGAAAATTCCTTTTTAATGCAACTGTTTATAAGTATTCATATGACATAATGTTCATTTTTAATCTGCATCAATTATACATAGTCATGTTGGCTTATCAGAAGGTATTTTCCTTAAAAATAACTAAGAAAAGAAAATCTTTCTGACTTTATTATGCAAAAGTCATAAGACATTGTCAAACTAAGACAATCATTTTGATTATTCTTGGTTGTTTGGAGGATAAGTAAATCCACCCAGACTAAAAACTTGCTCTTGGGAAGTAAGCAATTTGGCTTTTGTAATGATGTATGCTTCCTTAGAAGGTGATTATAATGGAGTCTGAGGGGATAATGATGAAAGCTTCAATATATTATCTTCTATTTCTTAAAGTCTTTTATATCAGAAAACTCTGTAAATGTGGTCTAATAGTCTTTAGAGGATGCAGGATCCTCCAGTGAGCTGCTTTGGTACTAACAGGGCTACATGCTTAGGACATAAATATCCTTGCACCTGTTCCTTCAGGCACTTGGTACCACACGTAATTCATAGCTGATGAATACCAGGTGATGCTGAATAATCCAGTGAAGATCAGAACTAATTTTTGCAGCACTGTCAGGTGTGTATCCAAAGCCCAATGAAAATATATTTTACATCAGGTTATGCATATGGAAAATTACTTGCATGTTTTCATAATAAGAGAATAGTGTTCTAGTTGCACTCACACTACAGATCCAAAGACCTGTTGTTTTTCTTTCAAAATGTATATCCAAAGAGGATAAGCTTTACATAAATTTTTACTCTTCATTTATGGGTACATTTTTCAATGGGAAATCAGCAAATTACCAAGACTTTTAGGAAATTTATAATAACCAATATAAAAAGATGTAATTTAAATTTTATATTTCTTGGGAAAAAAAACATGTACATTGGAATTTCATTAGCAACTTGGGAAACATGATACTGCTTTGGTAATACCCTTTGCTGAATAGACATTGTCCGCAACATTTTGCCTAAAATCAATCATCTTGCTAGTCTGTCAGATAAATGAAAGTGCAGCTGTTCCTTTGAAAGTTAACCAGAATTCAAAACTGGTTTTCATGGATGAAATGAAAGAGAATGAATTATATCACAAAGCATGTTTTATAAAATGTTATGATCAGTTGATAAGAATGTGGGAAAATACAAAGGTGGACTTCTTTCTATAAGGAGAAAAGAAATTTCTAAACAGCTGTATGAGAGATTATTGTTTGCATTCATCCCAAACAAATCTACTATATTGGAGGAAGAATTTGCCCAATCAATGTAAATAGAATACTTACGATAAGCTAATTCAGTAGGTATATTAAGAGGAACAGACTAGTTAAGAAGGAGGGAGATTGTCAGTGTTTACCTTCTTGTAATCAAAAGAATGAGGTTAGATGTATTCCGTCAGATGTATTCAGAGATTTGACTGAGACTGAAAAGGACAGTCACCTCACTCAGTGGACCCAGATATTGGGTCCTTTTTGTTTCATATACTATAATGAAAACATTACATGCATACTAAGTAAGTAAACAATAATTAATGCCAGAGTGAGAAGTCATTTAACAACCTCCAGTGTAGGCAAAGATCTGTGGAGCAGTTTAGCTGAGGTTTGAGCAAGGATGAAATTAAGTTTTAAGGGGGTGATGAATTTGGTTAGTAAATAAATGGAATAACACTGAAACCACAAGTTCAAACTTCTGGGATATTGCCCAGTTGACTCATTTGCTACAGGTTATAAATAAGTCAGTATTATAAATTATATGCCATCTATTTGTGTTGCCTCACCTGTTCTATCTAGTACTCACTGCTGCTTAGGAGGAACCACTGGACCTAAGATATTCAAGAGTCTGTTCTCCTCTGAGATTTTGGAATTACCTTATGTCACTGGCAAATGGGGCAATTTGCTGTCTACATGGTTTTTCCTGGTGTTTCTTCCTATCAACTAGGTCAATCAAGCCCATCAAAATTAACACTACCTTTTTTTTTTTTTTTTTT
>JAQZBX010002428.1:0-72138 GCA_029593785.1 Cabassous unicinctus | reverse complement strand
TTTTTTTTTTTTTTTTATTTGTTGATTCTGCTTTCTTTGAAATAATGAATTATATTTTTCCCCACATTTATTTATTTATTTATTTTTATTGTAGGTAAAAATAAAATTTTTCATAATGCATACCAGTATTTGTAAAATGATATATAAATACATATGCATATATGTGCATTTACTTACATAAATGTTATTTTATATATATATACATATATTTTTAAAGGTGCTTAGATTACCTAAATATAACTCAGAAATTACAGGGGTTCCCATGTTCCCCACTTCCCACACCTCTCACAAAATCCCACACCAACATCCTTCATCAGTGTGGCACATCACACACAATGGATATACACATCCAGTCATATATGTCACCAGTCATAGAACTCAGTTCACTTAATAGACCACACTCTCTCCCACACAGTTCTGTATGGTATATCCTGATGTAAAATGGCCTACATCCATCACCACAATGCCACTCAGGACTTGGATTTTATTTCAATTCTTTCTGAAGAATTAAATATGACATAAGAAAACCTATATATTTAAGGATACATGCATCACAGTCCCAGTGCACTGGATAATGACAGAAGAAATCCAGATCATCAGCAATGGTTTTCTTGAAATAAAACATGGAGCCTCCTACCTATTCAGTATACAATCATGAAGTCATGTAAAATGATTTCCTCTGAATTGCCAATTTAAATTAGTGATTATTAAAAAATGGATGAATCAATGAGAAGCATTTGTTTTCCTCCTATTATTTTTCATCAATTTGTGTAGCTTAATATTATTTCATTAATTATTAGGAAGGAATTCGGTTCCAAAATTTTATGTGATAAAGGCATTCCACACAAACTCATATCACTGAAGCCTCTTAATTTTAAAGAAACTACTACTTAAATGGGCTAAAAAGTTTCATTTTCAGCTAGCATTGACAGGGCGTGGAAAAATTCTTTCTCTCTAAGTAAAGATTTGTTTAGTAGCCTGTAATAGATATCAACAATTCTTTTAAACTTATATTTTACTGAGTACTGTAAAATTAATTTTTTTAAATACAACAAATTTGCATATGAGAGAGTATCATCGTAATCTGAGTTATATCAGGTTTTCACCTCCAAACTGCCCCATTCTTGCTTCTATAAATACATATTTTAACAGATTCTGTAAATTAATTAAACATTTATGCATGCAATCATAATACTCATAAAGTTTTCTTTGAGCATCACATTACACAATGGTGAAATATTTCTTAAATCATGAAAATGTATCATGACATTATTCCCCCCTAGACACAGACCATACCATATGTTCAAAACTATTTTCCAAGCCCTGCCTTTAAAATCTCTGGAAAGTTGTGGGTATGTGGTGTGTCTGTTTTAAAGACTCTTGTGTTTTAAATTTTTCCACATAAGCCTGAGTTGGTAGTGGATTTTTTTTCCTTTTCATTCTAATTTTGAGAATTGGAGTGCACTTTCTTTTCTACGGGATTCTGTTCTTCTCATTGTTTTCTTTTTTAACTGTACCTCTGCTCCTGAGGCTCTCTTTTCCCAAGATCCCAACCTCCCAGCTCCCGGGTTCAAAATAATTAGTCTGCAGCATTAAATGTTGATGTATCTGGTGTCTGGTGACTTTTGATAATTTTGGCCCTCCATTGAGATGACAATGGTTTCTCATTTATTCTCCTTTCTTTCTCTGCCCTTGCATTCCATTGTTCTGAGTTTCTCTCATTGGAAATACGTTGGTTTTCCTAGTGATCTTGTTATGTGTGGGAATTTTTGCCAGTGGCATAGGGGAATTACCAAAATAAAATTTTTTTCTCAGAAAGAATGAATTCCTTAATTGAAATTAAATGATAAAAAAATTATTTCATGCCCAGAAGTTATTATGCCTATATGTTTCCCCTGCAATAAAATAATTAGAATTTTGTTGATATTAATGTCCATTATGTTAGACTATTTATTTTCCTTTATAAGTGTTTGTGCCAAACTATCTCTTTCATGTCATTGTTTATATTAAATTAACCAAATTTCACTCCCTTTAAAAGATCACATTTTGTGTCAAACATATCCATTTCACTGTATAATTTTATATTAAAGACATTTGCAACACGTTTAAGAAGGCCATTCATTGCTCCTTTTCTCCACATGATGCGGTATGTGAACAAATATCAATAGAATGGATTGATAACTAAAAAAAATTTTTCAGGGACTCCCAGAAAAACATCTCTACATGGCAGTGTCATGAAAGAGTTTGAAAGTTGAATAATTTCTTCTTTGTTCATCTTTATTTTCTTTCTTTTTTATAATAATTATAGAAATATTGAAAGGGTTTAATAATGATTGAAGAGAGCAATGCACACCTCTGTGAATACACCAATCACCAGGGAATGTACACATTGGATAAATAGGATATTGGTTTAATATTAATTATTGAATCAGATTCATTTTAAAAATTAATATTGATGTCAGAAGAAGCACACAAACCTGAGGCATCTTTCATAATTATTCATAGTGTTTGAAAGACGGAATGGCCAAGTTTTAAAAAATGACTCACAATTCAATTTACTCCTTGAGATGTGTGCATAGATCCCCTGTAAGGAGTTCTGTCCCTTGATATTTTAAGGTCGTGTGTTTTCCGCTTCACTACCAGTTTGTGTAGGTTCATTTATGAATGATATCCATCGCTGAAAATTGATGAAGTGCAAGAGGATGATGTGTGTCAAACAGGAAATTTTGTAATTACCTATTTCTCTAAAGTGGTCATGGCATAAGAACACTTATATATATATGGATACCTAAATCACCATCCCACTAAACTGCAGATAGACACAAAGTTATCCAGAAATTCAGGAAAGGCTTTCTTAAAACAAAATCTGAAGCCTCCTAACCATTCTGTAAACAAACATGAAGTCATGTAAAATTAATTTCTCAGAATTTTTTGTTTAAAATTTTTATTATTAAAAAATGGAGGAATAACTGAGATGCCTTTGGTTTCCTCCAATTATTTTTCTCCTAGTTAGAGTAGTTTAAAATTATTTCAACAACAATTAGGAAGTAAATCTGCTCAAAAATTTATTCAAAAAAGGCATTCCACAAAAACTCATATCACTGAAGCCTCTTAATTTTAAAGAATTTTCTATTTAAAAAGGCTAAAATGTTTCATTTCCAATTAGCATTGACACTATGTGGAAAAATTCTTTCTCTCTAAGTAAAATTTTATTAGTAGATGATAATAGATATTTAACCATTCTTTTAATATTGTATTTTACTGAGTACTGTAATTTTTTTTCTTTTTTAAATACACCAAAGTTGGATATGAGAGACTATCATCCTAATCTGAGTTATATCTAGTAATTACCTACAAACTGCCCCATTCTTGTTTCTGTAAATACACATTTTTAAACAAAATCTGCAAATTAAGAAACATTCATGCCCTTGATCATTATACTCATAAAACATTCTTTGAGCCTCACATGACACGGTGTGGAATATTGCTTACATCATGATAAAATATGACATTGTTCCCCCCAGAAACCGATCATGCCATATGTTCAAAACTGTTTTCAAGCCCTGCCTTCATCATGTCTGGAAAGTTGTGTGGATGTGGTGTGTCTGTTTTAAAAACTCTTGTGTTTTAAATTTTCCACCTAGTCCTGAGGGAGCTAGTGGATTTTTTTTACCTTTTCATTATAATTTTGAGAATTACAGTGAAGTTTCTATTCTCCAGGATTCCTTTCTTCTCTTTCTTTTCTTTTTTCACAGTGCCTTTTTCCCTGAGGCTGTTTTTTCCAAAGATCCCATCCTCCATGTCCCCGGGTTCCAAACAATTAGACTGCAGCATTAAATTTGATGTATCTGGTGTCTGGTCAATTTGGTAATGGTGGCCCTACATTCAGATGACAATAGTTTCTCATTCAAACCTCATTTTTTGTTCTGCCCTTGGATTCCATTACTGTAAGTGTCTCTGGTTGGAAAAACGATGGTTTTCTTAGTGATCTTGTTATGTGTGGGAATTTGTGCCAATGGGATTTGGACAATTTCCAAAGAGCAATTTTTTTTATCATAAAGAATGAATGCCTTAATGGAAATTGTATGAGAAAAAATAATTCATGGCTAGAAGTTATAATGTCCAACTATTACTCCTGGTATAAAATACTTAGAATTTTGTTTCTATTAATTTCCCATATATGAGACTAAATATTGTCCTTTATAAATGTTTGTGCCATACTATCTCTTTCATGTCGCTGATTATATTAAATCTAACCAAATATCACTCCCTTTAAAAATTTACATTTTCTCTTAAACCTAACCATTTCCATTTATACTTTTATATTAAAGACATTTGCAACTCGTTTAAGAAGGCCATTCATTGCTCCCTCTCTCCACATGATGAGGTATGTGATAATATATCACTAGAATGGATAGATAACCAAAATTTTTTATCAAGGTCTCCCAGCAATACATCTCTATATGGCAGTGTCAACAAAGGTTTTGAGAGGTGAATAATATCTTCTTTGTTCATCTGGATTTTCTTTATTGTAATTATTATAGAAATATAGAAGAATTTTAATAATGATTGAAGAAAGCAATGCACACCTCTGTGAATTTACCAATCACCAGGGAATGTACACATTGGATAAATAGGATATTGTTTTAATGTTTATCATTGAAACAGATTTGTTTTAAAAGATATTGTAGATGTCAGAAAAAGCACACAAAAGTGTGGCATCATTCATAATTATTAGTTGTGTTTGAAAGACGGTCTGGCCAAGTTTTAAAAAATGATTCACAATTCAATTTCCTCCTTGAGATGTGTGCATAGGTGCACTGTTAACAATTATGCTCCTTTATTTTGTAAGGTCGTGTGTTTTTTTTTTCTTCACTACAAGTTTGTGTATGCTCATGTATGAATTTTATCCATCATTAAAAAATTGATGAAAGGAAAGAGGGTGGTGTGAGTCAATCAGGAAATTTTGAAATTACCTATTTCTCTAAAGGGGTACTTTAATTTTTTTTCTTCATTGTTGGGAGTCTATAATCATGTGGGCATAGAATGGAGGGCTGTACATTCTACTTGATGGGCTATTTCATTTTTTTAATGAACCATTCCTCTCCCCCATTATATCTTGTGAATAGTTGACTCCATCTTTGTCACCTAGTGGACATTACCAGTGACTTTTCTCTCCTGTGTGGGAAGAGACTTTCGGAAGCCATAGGAGAAATTTTGGAGTTTGGGAGCTGTTTATTCTGAATTCCAGCATTTTGTTTGTGTAACTGTGGGATTTCTGCTTTCTTTGTAAGAAGGAGTTTGATTTTATATCCAATACTTTCTAAAATATTACAATATGGCATAAGAACAATTATACATATATGGATACCTACATCACAAACCCACTGCACTGGAGGATGACACAAAGATATCCAGAAAATCAGGAAAGGCTTTCTTGAAACAAAACCTGGAGCCTCCTAACCATTCAAATAAACAACCATGAAGTCATGTAAAATGATTTCCTGTGAATTATAGAATTTTATTTGTTATTACTAAAAAATGGAGGAATCACTGAGAAGAAACCAAAGTTTCCTCCGATTATTTTTCTCCAAGTTAGAGTAGTTTAACATTATTTCATCCTCAGTTAGGAAGAAACTCGGTTCAAAAAAATTATTTGAAAAAGGAATTTCCCACAATCTCATATCACTGAAGCCTCTTAATTTTAAAGAATTTACTATTTAAAAGGGCAAAAATGTTTCTTTTACAATTAGCATTGACGTGGTGTGTGGAAAATTTCTTTCTCTCTAAAGGTTTATTAGTAGATGGTAACAGATATTTAACCATTCCTTAAAATTGTATTTTACCGAGTCTTATAAAATTAATTTTGTTTTTTACATAATTCAAATTGGCATATGAGAGAGTATTATCTTAATCTGAGTTGTATCTAGTTTTCACCTGTAACCTGCCACATTCTTATGTCTTGAAAACACATTTTACAGAATCTGAAAACTAACATAACATTTATGCATGCAGTCTGCATACTCATAGCAATTTCCTCCAACATCACATGACACCATGGTGAAATATTTCACACATAATGATGAAATATCATGACATTATTTCCCCCTAGCCACAGACCATACCATATGTTCAAAACTATTTTTCAAGCCGTGCCTTAAACATGTCTGAAAAGTTGTGTGTATTTGGTGTGTCTGTTTTAAAGACTCTTGTGTTTTAACTTTTTCCACATAGTCCTGAGTTGGCTATTTTTTGTTCCTTTTCATTCTTATTTTAGATTTAGAGAACAGGTTCTTTTCTCCAGGATTCTTTACTTGTCTTTCTATTCTATTTTTAGCAGTGCCTTTTCTCCTGAGGCTGTCTTTAACAAAGATCCCATCCACCATGCCCCGGAGTTCCAAATAATTAATCTGCAGCACTAAATTTGATGTATCTGTTGTCTGGTGATTTTGATAATCTTGGCCCTCATTGAGAAGACAATAGTTTCTCATTCTATTCTTAAATTCTTCCTCTGCCCTTGGATTCCATTGCTCTGATTATCTCTCATTGGAAATACTAAGATTTTCCTAATAATCTTGTTATGTGTCAAAATTTGTGCCATGGTATATTTACAATTCCTGAAGAGAAATTTTTTACTCAGAAAGAATGAATGCCTTCATGGAAATTGCACTGTAAAAGAAAAATTATTTCATGCCTTGAGAGATTATTATGTCTGAATATTCTAATTATAATATTATAATTAATATTTCATTTTAATTTATACCTCTTATATCAGATGAATTATTTTCCTTTATAATTGTTTTTGCCATATGATCTCTCTCTTATCATTGACTATATTAAATCTAAGCAAATTTCACTCCCTTTAAAAATTTTCATTTTCTGTCAAACTTATATCCATTTCAGTATATAATTTTGTATTAAAGACGTATGCAACACGTTTAAAAAGGCCATTCATTAGTACCTTTATCCACATTATGTGGTATGTGATCATATATCAATCGAATGTATAGATGACCAAAAAATTTTTTTCAGGAACACCCAGAAAAACACCTGTATATGGCAGTGTCAACAAAGTTTTGAGAGGTGAATAATTTCTACTTTGTTCATGTGGATTTTCTTTCTTTTATAATTATTTTAGAAATTTTGAATGGGTTTATATTGAAGAGAGGAATGCACACCTCTGTGAATATACCAGTAATCATGGAATGTATACATTGGGTAAATAGTATATTGTTTTAATATTTATCATTGAAACAGATTTGCTTTAAAAATATTTGTGATGTCAGAAAATGAAAACAAAATGTTCAGCTTCTTTCATGCTACTTAGCATGTTTGAAAGACGGTCTGGCCAAGTTTTAAAAAATGACTCACAATTCAAGTTCCTCCTTGAGGTGTGTGCATAGGTCCCCAATAAGTAGTTATGCCTCTTTATATTGTAATGTACTGTGTGGGAAACACTACAATTTTGTGTTTGTTCATGTATGAAAGATATCCGTCACTAAAAAATTGATGAAGGGAAAGAGTGTGGTGTGATTCAAACAGGAAATTTTGTAATTACCTATTTCTCTAAAGTGGTCCTTTTTTTTGGTTTTCTTCACTTTTGAATTCTATAATCTGCGTGCAAAGAATGGATGGCAGTTCATTCTTCTTGATGGACTGAGTCCCTATTTTTATGAACCATTCCACTCTCCCATGATATATTGTGAATTGTTGTCCCCCTCTTTTCCAACTAATGGACCTTACCAGTGACTTTTCTCTCCTGTGAGTGAAGATAGTTTCACCAGCCATAGGATAAATTTTGAGTCCTGGAAAGGTTTATTCTGAGTTCCAGCATTTTGTTTGTGTATCTGTGGACTCTGCTTTCTTTGTAAGAATGAGTTTGATTTTATTTCCAATTCTTTCTTAAAAATTACATTATGGCATAAGAACTCTTATATATACATGGGTACCTACATCACAATCCCACTGCACTGGAGAACGACATAAACATATCCAGAAAATCAGGAAATGCTTTCTTGAAACAAAACTTGGAGCCTCCTATCTATTCAGTAAACAATCATGAAGTCATGTAAAATGATTCCCTCTGAATTATCTATTTAAATTTGTGATTATTAAGAAATGGAGGATTCACTGAGAAAAATTTGGTTACCTCCTATTATTTTTCTACAAGTTAGAGTAGTTTAACTTTTTTTCATCAGCTATTAGGAAGAAATTCAGGTACAAAAATTCATTTGAAAAGGCCATTCCACACAAACTCATATCACTGAAGCTTCTTAATTACAAAGAATTTACTATTTAAAAGGAGAAAAAAGTTTCATTTCCAATTAGCATTGACACAGTGAATGGACAAATTATTTCTCTCTAAGTAATGGTTATTAGAAGATGATAATAGATATTAAACCATTCTTTTAAATCTGTATTTTGTGGAGTACTTATTTTTTTTATAATTTTTAAGTACACCAAATTTGGGTATGAGAGACTATCACCCTAGTCTGAGTTATATCTATTTTCACCACCAAACTGCCCCATTCTTGTTTCTGTAAATACATGTTTTTAATCAGAATCTGAAAAATAATAAAACATTTATGCCCTCAATAATCATACTCATAAAACTTTCTTTGAGCACAATATGACACCATGCTGAAACATTTTTCACATCATGATAAAATATCATGACATTTCCCCCCCTAGCCACAGATCATACCATATATTCAAAGCTATTTTTCAAGCCCTGACTTCAACATTTTTGGAAATTTGTGTGTATGTGTTGTGTCTGTTTTAAAGACTTTTGTGGTTTAATTTATCCATATAGTCCTGAGTTGGCTAGAGGATTTTTTTTTCTTTTAATTCTCACTTTGAGAATTAGAGTGTAATTTCTTTTCTCCAGGATTACATTCTTCTATTTCTTTTCTATTTTCAGCAGTGCCTCTTCTCCTTCTGCTGAATGTGAAACATCCCATCATCCAGGCTTCCGAGTTCCAAATAATTACTCTGCATCACTAAAATGGATGTATCTGTTGTCTGGTGACATTTAATAATGTTTGCCCTCCATTGAGATGACAATAGTTTCTCATTCTATTCTCATTTCTTTCTCTACCCTTGGATTCCATTGCTCTGAGTATATGTCATTGGAAATACGATGGTTTTCCTAGTGTTCTTATTATATGTGGGAATTTGTGACAAAGGGGTATTTCCAATTCCCAGAGAGGAATTTTTTACTCAGAAAGATTGAATGCCTTAATGGAAATTTCATGGTAAAAAAAAAATATTTCATGCCTTGAGGGATTATTATGTCTGAAAGTTCTATGTATAATATAATAATTAGAATTTTGTTACAATTTATTTTCATTATATCACACGAATCATTTTCCTTTATAAGTGTTTTTGCCATACTATCTCTTTCTTATCATTGACTATATGAAATCTAATCAAATTTCACTCCCTTTTAAAACTTACACTTTCTGTCAAATTTATTTTCATTTCATTATATAATTTTATATTAAAGACTTTTGCAACACATTTAAAAAGGCCATTCATTGCTACCTTACCCACATAATGTGGTATGTGATCATATATCAATGGAATGATAGAAAACCAAAAAATTTTTCAATGGACACCCAGAAAATCACCTATATATGGCAGTGTCAACAAAGGGTTTGAGAGGTGAATAATTTCTTTGCTCATCTGAACTTTCTTTCTTTATTATAATTATTATAGAAATATTGAATTAGTTTCATATTGAACAGAGGAATGCAAATCTCTGTGAATATACCAATCACCAGGGAATGTACACATTGGATAAATCAGACATTGGTTTAATATTTATCATTGCAACAGATTTGTTACAAAAAATATTTGTGATATCAGAAAATGTAAACAATAGTGGTGGCATCAAGCATACTTATTAGTCATGTTTCAAAGACGTTCTGGTCAAGGTTAAAAAATGACTCAAAATACAAGTGCCTCCTTGAGATGTGTGCTTAGGTAACCTGTAAGGAGTTTGGCATTTTATATTGTAAGGTCTGGTGTTTTCCTCTTCACTACAAGTTTGTGTATGTTCATATATGGTTGTATGCATCACTAAAAAATTGATGAATGTAAAGTGTGTTCTGTGAGTCAGACAGGAAATTTTGCCATTAGCTATTTCTCTAAAGTGGTCCTTATTTGTTTTTCTTCATTGTTGGATTTTATAATCATGTGTGCATAGAATGGAGGGCTGTACATTCTGCTTGATGGAATAGGACCCTATTTTTATGAACCATTCTTCTCCCCTACGATATCTTGTGAATAGTTGACTCCCTGTTTGTCAACTATTGGTCCTTACCAAAACCTTTTCTCTACTGTGTGGAAGAGATTTTCACAAGTGATAGGAGAAATTTTGAGTTTGGAAGCTGTTTATTCTGAGTTCCAGTGTTTGTTTGGGTATCTGTGGATATTGCCTACTTTGGAAGAATGAATTTGATTTTTTTTCAATTCATCTAAAAATTACAATATGGCATAAGAACACACACACACACACACATATATGGATACTTGCATCAGTATCCCATTGTCCTGGAGAATGACACAATGATATCTAGAAAATCAGGAATGGTTTTATTGAAACAAAACCTAAAGCCTCCTAAATATTCAATAAACAATCATGAAGTCATGTAAAATGATTTCCTCTGAACTATGGATTTAAGTTTGTGATTATTAAAAAATGGAGGAATCACTGAGAAGCATTTGGTATCCTCCTACTATTTTTATCCATATGTGTAGTTTAATATTATTTCATTAACTACTAGGAAGAAAATCGGCTCCAAAAATTTATTTGAAAAAGTCATTACACCCAACTCATAAAACCGAAGCCTCTCAATTTTAAAGTATTTACTATTTAAATGGGCTAAAGTTTCATTTCAAATGAGCATTGACAGAGTGTGTGGAAAATTTATTTCTTTCCAATTAAAGTTTTGTTAGTAGATGATATTACATATTTAACCATTCTTTTAAAACTCTATTTTACCGAGTACTTTAATTTTTTTTCTTTTTAAAATACACCAAATTTTGATATGAGGGAATATCATCCTAATCTGAGTTACATCTAGTTTTCACCTCCAAACTGCTCCATTCTTGTTTTTGTAACATAATCTGCAATCTAACAAAACATTTACGCACTCGATCCTCATACTCATAAAACTTTATTAGAGCATCACATGACACCATGGTGCAATATTTCTTACATCATGATAAAATATCATGACATTTTTTTCTCCCTAGACGTACACCATACCAGATGTTCAAAATTATTTTCCAAGCCCTTCCTTCATCATGTCTGGAAAGTTTTGTGTATGCTATGTGTCTGTTTTACAGAGTCTTGCATTATAATTTTTCCACATAGTCCTGATTTTTCAAGTGGATTTTTTTTTCCTTTTAATTCTATTTTTTGAGAATTAGAGTGCAATTTATTTTCTCCAGGAATCCATTCTACTCTTTCTTTCCTATTTTTTTCAATACCTACTCTCATGCTCCTGCCTTTTCCAAAGATCACATCCTCCAAACCCCTGAGTTCCAAATAATTACTCTTCAGCAGTAAAATGGATGTATGTGGTGTATGGTGATTTTTGATAATGTAGGCCCTCATTTGAGATCACAATAGTTTCTCATGCTATTCTCATTTCTTCCTCTGCCCTTGGATACATTTGCTCTGAGTATATCTCATTGGAAATATGATGGATTTCCTGATGATCTAATGTGTGGAAATTTGTGCCAATGGGATATGGGTAATTCCCAAAGAAGAATTTTTTTTTACTCTGAAAGAATGAATGCCTTAATTGAAATTGCATGGCAAAAAATATATATATATTTCATGCCTTGAGAGATTATTATGTCTGAATGTCCTACCTATAATATGATAATTAGAATTTTGTTCAATTTCTTTCTATTATATCATGCAAATTATTTTCCTTTATAAGGGTTTGTGTCATACTACCTCTTTCTTATCTTTGACTATATTAAATCTAACAAAATTTCACTCTCTTTTAAAATTCACACATTCTGTCAAACATATTGATTTTGGTATATCATTTTATATTAAAGACATTTGCATCCCATTAAAAAGGCCATTCATTGCTACCTTTCTCCACATTATGTGGTATGTGATCATATATCAATGGAATGAATAGATAACCAAAAAAATGTTTTTCAAGCACACCCATAAAATCATCTGTATATGGCAGTGTCAACAAAGTGATTGAGAGGTGAATAATTTCTTCACTGTTCATTTGGATTTCTTTCTTTATTATAATTATTATAGAAATACTGAAAGGGTTTAATAAAGTTTGAAGAGAGCAATTCACGCCTCTGTGATTATACCAATCATCACGGAATGTACACATTTGCTACAAACGGTATTGTTTTAAAATTTTTCATTGAAACATATTTGTTTCAAAAAATATTCGTGATGTCAGAAAAAGCACACCAAAGTGTGGCATCTTTCATACTTATCAGTTGTGTTTGAAAGAAGGAATGGCCAAGTTTTAAAAAATGACTCACAATTCAATTTCCTCTTTGAGATGTATGCATAGTCCCCTGTAAGGTGTTATGCCCCTTGATATTTTTAGGTCATGTGTGTTCCTCTTCACTACAAGTTTGTGTATGTTCATGTATGAATGATATCCATCATTAAAAAATTGATGAAGGGAAGAGGGTGGTGTGAGTCAAACAGGAAATTTTGGAATTACCTACTTCTCTAAAGGGGTCCTTTTTTTTCTTCATTGTAGGATTCTGTAATCCCATGTGCATAGAATGGAGGATGGTACATTACGCTTGATGGACTAGGTCCTTATTTTTATGAAACATTCCTCTCCATCATGATACCTTGTGAATAGTTGACACCCTCTTGTCAATTAATGAACCTTGCCAGTGCCTTTTCTCTACTGTGTGGGGAGAGTTTATCACAATCCATAGGAGAATATTTGAGTTTGGGAGATGTTTATTCCGAGTTCCAGCATTTCTTTGTGTATCTGTGGAGTCTATTTTCTTTTTAAGAATGTATTTGATTTTATTTCCATTCTTTCTAAAAAATTAAAATATGACATAAGAACACTTACATATATATGTGGATACAGGCATCAGAATCCCAGTGCACTGGAGAATGACAAAAAGATATCCAGAAAATCAGGAATGGTTTTCTTGAAACAAAACCTGGTTCTTCCTTACCAACCAGTAAACAGACATGATGTCATGTAAAATGATTTCCTGTGAATTATCAATTTAAATATGTGATTATAAAAAAATGGAGGAATCACTGAGGAGAATTTGTTTTATTCTGATTATTTTTTTCCAAGTTATAGTAGTTTAACATTATATCATCAAAAATTAGGAAGAAAATAGGTTCCAAAAATTTATTTAAAAGTGACATTCCATGCAAACTCATATCACTGAAGCCTCTTAATTTTAAAGAATTTACTATTTAAAAGGGCTAAAAGGTTCATTTCCAATTAGCATTGACACGGTGTGTGGAAAAATTATTTCTCTCTAAGTTAAGTTTTATTAGTAGATGATAAATGATATTTAACCATTCTTTTAGACTTGTATTTTACCACGTACTTTAAATTTTTTTCATTTTTTAATACACCAAATTTGGATATGAGAGACTATCACACTAATCTGAGTTATATCGAATTTTCACCTCCAAACAGCCCCACTCTTGTTTCTGTAAATACACATTTTTTAACAAAATCTGTAAAGTAACAAAACATTATGCACTCGATCATCATACTCATTAAATTTTCTTTGAGCATCACATGATACTGTTGGAGAATATTTCTTACATCATGATAAAATATCACATTTTCCTCCCTAGCCACAGACCAACCATATTTTCAAACACTTTTCCTAGCCCTGCCTTCAACATGTCTGGAAAGTTGTATGTATGTTGTGTTCCTGTTTTAAAGCCTCTTGTGTTTTAATTTTACCACATAGTCCTGAGTTCCCTAGTGGATTTTTTTTTCCTTTTAATTCTAATTTTCAGAATTAGGATACATTTTTTTTTCTCCAGGATTCCATTCTTCTCTTTCTTTTCTATTTTTAGCAGTGCCTTTTCTCATGAGTCTGTGTTTTGCAAGGATCTCATCCTCCATGTCCCCGACTTCCAAATAATTACCCTGCAGTGCTAAAATATCATATATCTGGTGTCTGGTGAGTTTTGATAATGTTGACTCTCCATTGAGATGACAAGAGTTTCTCATTTATTCTCATTACTTGCTATGCATTTGGATTCCATTGCTTTGAGTATCTCTGTTTGGAACATCGATGGTTTTCCTAGTTATCTTGTGATGTGTGGGAATTTGTGCCAATGGGTTATGGGTAATTTTCAAAAAGGAATTTTTTTCTCAGAAAGAATGAATGCCTTAATGAAAATAGCATGATAAAAAAAATAATTTCATGCCAGTAGATATTAAGCCTGAATGTTATTCCAGGAATAAAATAATTAGAATTTTGTTTATATTAATTTCCATTATATCAGACTAATTATTTTCCTTTATAAGTGTTTGAGCCATGCGTTCTCTTTCATATCATAAATTATTTTAAATCTAACCAAACTTCGCTCCCTTCAAAAATTTACATTATTTGTCAAACATATCCTTTTCAGTGTATAATTTTTTATTAAAGACATTTACAAAACTATTAAGAAGGCCATTCATTGCTCCCTTTATGAACATGATGTGGAATGTAATCATATGTCAATAGAATGGCCAGAGAAACAAAAAATTTTTTCAAGTACTCCCAGAAAACATCTCTACACAGCAGTGTCAACAAAGTTTTGAGAGGTGTATAATTACTTCTTTGTTCATTGGCATTTTCTTTCTTTATTATAATTATTATAAAATTACTGAAAGGGTTTAATAATGATTGAAGAGATCAATGCATGCCTCTGTGAATATACAAATCACCAGGGAATGTACACATTGAATAAATAGGAAATTGATTTAATATTTATCGTTAAAACAGATTTTCTTTAAAAATATTGTTGATGTCAGAAAAAGCACCTGAAAGTCACCATCATTCATTCTTATTAGTCGTGTTTTAAAGACGTCCTGGCCAAGTTTTAAAGAATGATTCACAATTCAATTTCCTCTTTGCGATGTGTGCCTACATCCCCTGTTAGTAGTTATGCCCTTTTATATTGCAAGGTGGTGTATTACCTGTTCACTACAGGTTTGTGTATGTTCATGTATAAATGGTATCCATCATTAAAAAATTAATGAAGGGAAGAGGGTGGCGTGAGTGAAACAGGAAAATTTGGAATTACCTATTTCTCTAAAGTGATCCTTTATTGTTTTTCTTTATTGTTGGATTTTATAGTCAACTGTTCATAGAATGGAGGGCGGTACATTCTGCAAGATGGACTAGGACCCTATTTATATGAACCATTCCTCTTCCCCATGATATCTCGTGAATAGTTGACTTGCTTTTTGTCAACTGTTGGTCCTTACCAATCCCTTTTCTCTCTTGTGTGGGAAGAGATTTTCACAAGCCATAGGAGAAATTTTTAGTTCGGGAGATGTTTATTCTGAGTTCCAGCATTTTGTTTCTGTATCTGAGGATTCTGCTTTCTTTGTAAGAATGAAACTGATTTTATTTCAATTCTTTCTAAAAAATTACAATATGGCATAAGAATGCATATAGATAGATAGATAGATAGATAGATAGATAGATAGATAGATAGATACATGCATCACAATCCCAGTGCCCTGGAGAATGACACAATGATATCCAGAAAATCAGGAATGCTTCTCTTATAACAAAACCTGAATCCTCCTAACCATTCAATAAACAATCATGAAGTCATGTAAAATGATTTCCTCTGAATTATTGGTTTAAATTTGTGATTATTAAAAAATGGAGGAATCACTGAGAATCATTTGGTTTCCTCCTACTATTTTTATCCAATTTGTGTAGTTTAATATTATTTCACTAACTACTAGGAAGAATATCAGGGCCAAAAATTTATGTGAAAAAGGCATTCCACAAAAACTCATAGCACTGAAGCCTCACACTTTTACAGAAATTACTACTTAAAATTGCTAAAAAGTTTCATTTTCAAGTAGCATTGACAGGGTGTGGAAAAATTCTTTTTCTCTAAGTAAAGATTTATTAGTAGAGGATTATAGATGTTTAACCATTCTTTAAAACTGTATTTTATTGAGGTACTGTAAAATTAATTTTGTTTTTTAAATACAACACATTTGCTTATGAGAGAGTATCATCCTAATCTGAGTAATATTTAGTTTTCACCTCCAAACTGCCACTTTCTTGTTTCTGCAAAATCACATTTTTGACACAATTTGTAAACTAATGTAACATTTATGCGCTCAATCTCTATTCCCATAGCACTTTCTTCCAGCATCACACGACAGTGTGCTGGAATATTACTTACATCATGACAAAATACCATGATATTATTTCCCCCTAGCCACAGACCACACCATATGTTCAAAACTATTTTTCAAACCCTGCCTTCAACATATCTGGAAAGTTGTGTGTATTTGGTGTGTCTGTTTTAATGACTCTTGACTTTTAAGTTTTTCCACATAGTCCTGAGATGACTAGTGGATTTTTTTTTTCCTTTTCATTCTTATTTCAAGAATCAGAGTGCAGTTTCTTTACTCCAGTGTTCCATTCTTCACTTTCTTTCCAATTTTATCAATGTTTTTTCTCCTGAGGCTGTCTTTTCCAAAGATAGCATCCTCCATGTCCCCGAGTTCCAAATAATTGCTGTACAGAACTAAAATTTGATATATCTGTAGTCTGGTCACTATTGATAATGGTGGCCCTCCATTGAGATGAAAATAGTTTCTCATTTTGTTCTCATTTCTTGCTCTGTCCTTGTATTCCTTTGCTGTGAGTGTCAATGGTTGGAAATACGATGGTCTTTTTATATGTGTTGGAATTTGGGAAAAGTGGGATATGGGCAATTCCCAAAGAGGATTTTTTTTCTCAGAAAGTATGCATGCCTTAATGGAAATTGCATGATAAAAAAAATTATTTCATGCCTAGATGTTATTATTTCTGAATTTCACTCCTGGAATGAAATACTTAGAATTTTGTTTATATTAATTTCCATTATTTCAAACTAATTATTTTCCTTTTTAAGTGTTTGTGCCATAGTATCTCTTTCATATTATTGATTATATTCATTCTAAACAAATTTCACTCATTTTAAAAATTTACATTTTCTGTCATACATATCCATTTCAGTGTATAGTTGTATATTAAAGACATTTACAACACGTTTAAGAGGGTCATTCATTTTTCCTTTTCTCCACATGATGAGGTGTGTGATCATATATCAATAGAATGGATAGATAACCCAAAAATTTTTTCAAAGTCTCCCAGTAAAACATCTCTACGTGGCAGTGTCAACAAAGGATTTGAGAGGTGAATAATTTCTTCTTTGTTGATCTGGATTTTCTTTCTTTATTATAATTATTATAGAAATATTGAAAGGGTTTAATAATGATTGAAGAGAACAATGCATGCCTCTGTGAACATACTAATCACCAGGTAATGTACACATTGGATAATTAGGATTTTGGTTTAAAATTTATGGTTGAAACAGATTTGTTTTAAAAAATATTCTTGATGTCAGAAAAAGCACACTAAATAGTGGCATCATTCATTCTTATTAGTCGGGTTTGAAAGACGATTTGGAAAAGTTTGAAAAAATGATTCACAAGTCAATTTCTTCCTTGAGATGTGTGCATAGGTGCAGTGTAAGGAATTATGCCCCTTTATTTTGTAAGGTCATGTGTTTTGCCTTTCACTACAAGTTTTTGTATGTTCATGTGTGAATGATATCCGTCGTTAAAAAATTGATGAAGAGAAAGAGGGTGGTGTGAGTCAAACAAGAAACTTTGTAGTTACCTATTTCTCTAAAGTGGTCATTTTTTTTCTTCATTGTTGAATTCTATAACCTCGTGTGCATAGAATGGATAGCAGTGCATTCTCCTTGATGGACTAAGACCTTATTTTAAGGAAACATTCCTCTCCCCATTATATCTTGTGAATATTTGAATCCCTCTATTGCAACCAATGGATTTTACCAGTGACTTTTATCTCCTGTGTGGGAAGAGACTTTCACAAGCCATAGGAGAAATTTTGAGTTTGCTAGCTGTTTATTCTGTGTTCCAGCGTTTTGTATGTGTAACTCTGCATTCTGCATTCTATGTAAGAATATTTGATTTTATTTCCAATTCTTTCTAAAAAATTACAAGTTGGAATAAGAACACTTATATATATATGGATACCTACATCACAATCCCACTGCACTGGAGAACAACACAAAGGTACACAGAAATTCAGGAAAGACTTTCTTGAAACAAAATCTGGAGACTCCTAACCATTCAGGAAACAATAATGAAGTCATGTAAAATGATTTCCTCTGAATTACCGATTTAAATTTGTCATTATTAGGAAATGGAAGAATCAATAAGAAGAATTTCATTTCACCCGATTATTTTTCTCCATGTTAGAGTAGTTTAACATTATTTCATCAAAAATTGGGAAGAAAGTTGGTTCCAAAAATTTAGTTCAAAAAGGCATTCCACACAAACTCATATCACTGAAGCCTCTTAATTTTAAAGAATTTACTATTTAAAGGGGCTAAAAAGTTTCATTTTCAATTTGCATTTACAAGGTGTGTGGAATACTCCTTTCTGTCTAAGTAAAGTTTTATTAGTAGATGATAATAGATATTTAACCATAGTTTTAAACTTGTATTTTAACATGTACTTTTTTAATATATTCTAAATACACCAAATTTGCATATGAGTGAGTATGATCCTAATCCGAGTTATATCTATTTTTCTCCTACAAACTGCTGCATTCTTGTTTCTGTAAATACACATTATTAACAGAAACTTCAAACTAACAAAAATTTATGCACTCGATCATCATATTCATGAAAGTTTCTTTGAACATCACATGACACCGTGGTAGAATATTTCTCACATCATGGCAAAATATCATGACATTTTTCCATCCTAGCCACAGACCATACCACATGTTCAAAACTATTTTCCAATCTCTGCATTCAACATGTCTGGAAATTTGTGTGTATGTGGTGTGTCTGTTTAAGACCTCTGCGTTTTAATTTTTCCACCTAGTCCTGATTTGGCTAGTGGCTTTTTTTTTTCCTTTTAATTTTCATTTTGAGAATTAGGGTGCAATTTATTTTCTCCAGGATTCCATTCTTCTCTTTCTTTTCTTTTTTATCAGTGCCTACTCTACTATGGCTGCCCTTCCAAAGATCCAATCTTCATGCCCCCGAGTTCCAAATAATTACTCTGCAGTACTAAAATGGATGTATCTGGCATCTGGTGACTTTTGATAATGTTGGCCATCAATTGGGACCGAAGTTTCCCATTTTATTCTCATTTAGTCCTCTGTCATTTGATTCCATTGCTCTGAGTATCTATCATTGGCCGTACAATTGTTTTCCTAGTGATCTTGTTATGTGAGGAATTTGTTACAGTGGGATACTGGCAATTCCCAAAGAGGAATTTTTTTACACTGAAAAAATGAATACCTTAATGGAAATTGCATGGGAAAAATAAAAATGTTTCATGCTTTTGAAGATTATTATTTCTTAATGTTCAACCTATAATATAATAATTAGAATTTTGTTTTAATTTATTTCCATTATATCAGATGAATTATTTTCCTTTGTAAGTGTTTGTGCCATATTATCTCTTTCATATCATTGATTATATTAAATCTAATCAAATTTCCCTCCCTTTAAAAATTTCCAAGTCCATCAAACATATCCATTTCAGTGTGTAATTTTATTTTAAAGACATTTCAATTAAGAAGGCCATTCATTGCTCCCTTTCTCCACATGATGTTTTATGTTATCATATATCAATAGAAAGGATAGAAAACCAAAATTTTTTTCAAGGACTCCCAGAAAAACACCTATATATGGCAGTGTCAAAAAAGTGTTTGAGTGGTGAATAATTTCCTCTTTCTTCATCTGGATCTTCTTTCTTTATTATAATTATTATAGAAATATTGAATGGGTTTAATAATGATTGAACAGAGAAATGCATGCCTCTGTGAATATACCAATCACCACGGAATGTACACATTGGATAACTAAGATATTGGTTTAACATCTATTGTTGAAAGAGATTTGTTATTAAAAATATTAGTGATGTCAGAAAATGTGAAAAAAAAAGGTGCAGCTTCATTCATACATATTAGGCATGTTTAAAAGACGGCCTGTCCAAATTTTAAAAAATGACTCACAATTCAAGTTCCTCCTTGAGATGTGTGTGAAGGTCCCCTGTTAAGAGTTATGCCCCTTTTTATTGTAAGGTCCTGTATTTCCCACTTCACTACATATTTGTGTATGTTCATGTATGAATGATATCCATTTGTAAAAAATTGAGGAAGGGAAATAGGGTGCTGTGTCTCAAACAGGAAATTTTATAATTACCTATTACTCTAAAGTCATTCTTTTTTTGTTTTACTTTATTGTTGAATTCTATAATCACGTGTGCATAGAATGGATTGCAGTACAATCTCCTTAATGGCCTTGGTCCTTATTTTTATGAACCATTCCTCTTACCCATGATACCCTGGGAATAGTTGACTCCCTCATTGTCAACTAATGGACCTCACCCGTGTCTTTTCTCTCCTGTGTGGGAAGTCTTTCAAAAGCCATTGGAGAAATTTTGAGTTTAGGAGCTGTTTATTATGATTTCCAGCACCTTGTTTGTTTTTTTTGAATTCTGCTTTATTTGTAAAAATGAGTTTGATTTTATTTCCAATTATTTCTTAAAAATTAAAATATTGTATAAGAACACTTATTTATATATATGAATACCTACATCACAATCCCATTGTGAGGAGAATGACACAAAGGTATTTAGAAAATTAGGAAATTCTTCTTTGAAATAAATTTTGGAGCCTCCTAATCATTCAGTAAACAATCATGAAGTCATGTAAAATGATTTGCTCTGAATTGTCGAAGTAAATTTGTGATTATTAAAAAATGGAGGACTCACTGAGATGAATTTGGTTTCCTTATTTCTTTTCTCCAAGTTAGAGTAGTTTAACATTATTTCATCAGCAATTAGGAAGAAATTTGCTTCCAAAAATTTATTTGAAAAAGGCATTCCATGCAAATTCATATCACTGAAGCCTCTTAATTTTAAAGAATTTGCTATTTAAAAGGGTTAAAAAAGTGTCATTTTCAATTAGCATTGACACGGTATATGGAAAAATTCTTTCTGTTTAAATAAAAGTATATTAGTAAATGATAATAAATATTTAACAATTCCTCTAAATTTGTATTTTTGAGTACTTTATTTTTTTTAAATACACCAAATTTGGATATGAGATACTATCATCATAATCTGAGTTATATCTAGTTTTCACCTCCAAACTACCCCATTTTTGTTTTTGCAAAAACATATTTTTTTATCAGAATCTGAAAACTAACAAACCATTTATGCACCAGATCATCATACTCATAATACTTTCTTCGAGCATCACATGACACCCAGGTGGAATATTTCTTACGTCAAGACAAAATACCAGGACATTATTTCCCCCAGCCACAGACCATACCATATGTTCAAAACTATTTTTCAAACACTGCCTTCAACATGTCTGGATAGCTGTGTGTATTTGGTGTGTCTGTTTTAAAGACTCTTGTGTTTTAAAATTTTCCACATAGTCCTGATATTGGCTAGCGGATTTTTTTTTCCCTTTTCATTCTTATTTTGAGAATTATAGTGCAGGCTCTTTCTCCACGATTCCTTTCTTCTCTTTCTTTTGTATTTTTTGCTGTTCCTTTTCTCCTGAGGCTGTCTTTTCCACAGATTCCATCCTCCATGCCCCCAAGCTGCAAATAATTGCTCTGCACCACTAAAATTTGATATATCTGTTTTCTGGTCATTTTTTATAATTGTGGCCCTCGATTGACGTGAAAATAGTTTCTCATTCTATTCTTATTTCTTCCTCTGCCTTAGGATTCCAGTGCTCTGAGTGTCTCTCATTGGAAATTCAAAAGTTTTACTAGTGATCTTAGTATGTGTGGGAATTTGTGTCAGTGGGATATGGGCAATTCCAAAAGAGGAATTTTTTACTCAGAAAAATGAATGCCTTGATGGAAATTGCTTGGTAAATAAAAATTATTTCATGCCTTGAGAGATAATTATGTCTCAATATTTTACATGTAACATAATAATTAGAATTTTGTTTTAATTTATTTCCATTATAGCAGATGAACTATTTTCCTTTATAAGTGTTTGTGCAATAATATCTCTTTCTTATCATTGACTATATTAAGTCTAACCAAATTACACTCCCTTTTAAAATTTACATTTTCTGTCAAACTTATATCCATTTCAGTATATAATTTTATATTAAAGATCTTTGCAACACGTTTAAGAAGGCCATTCATTGCTCCCTTTCTCCACATGATATGGTATGTGATCATATATCGAGAGAATGGATAGATAACCAAAAAGCTTTTTTCAAGGTCTCCCAGAAAAACATCTCTACATGACGTTGTCAACATAGGATTTGATAGGTGAATAATTTCTTCTTTGTTCATCTGAATTTTCTCTCTTTTTATAATTATTTTAGAATTATTGATTGGGTTTAATATTGAAGAGAGGAATGCACGTCTCTGTGAATATACCAATCACCACCTATGGAATATAATCATTGAATAAATAGGATGCTGCATAACATTTATCATTGATACAGATTTGTTTTAAAAAATATTGTTGATGTCTGAAAAAGCACGCAAAATTGTGGCATCATTAATATTTATCAGTCGTGTTTGAAAGACGGTCTGGCGAGTTTTAAAAAATGACTCACTATTCACCTTCCTACTTGAGATGGGTGCATAGGCCCCCTGTAAGGAGACATGCCCCTTTATATTGTAATATCATGTGTTTTGCTCTTCACTACAAGTTTTTGCATGTTCATATAAGAATGATATACATCGCTAAAAAATTGATGAATGGAAAGACGTTGTTTTGAGTCAAACAGGATATTTTTTAATTACCTATTTCTCTAAAGTGGTTATTTTTTTGTTTTTCTTCATTATCAAATTCTATAACCATATATGCATAGAGTGCATGGAAGTACATTTTCCTTGATGGACTAGGTCCTTATTTTTATGAAGCATTCCTCTCCCCCATGATGTCTGGTGAATGTTGACGCCCTCTTTTACAACTAATGGACCTTACCATTGTCTTTTCTCTCCTGTGTGGGAAGAGGCATTCACAAGGTATAGGAGAAATTTTGAGTTTGGGAGTAATTTTTTCTGAGTTCCAGCGTTTTTTTGTGTGTGTATCTGTGCATTCTACTTTCTTGGTAAGAATGAGTTTGACTTTATTTCTAATTCTTTCTAAGAAAATTACAATATGGCAACAGAACACTTATATATATATATGGATACATGCATCATAAACCCACTGCACTGGAGAATGATGCAAAATATCCAGAAAAACACTAATGGTTTTCTTGTAAAAAAAAAACCTGAAGACTCCTACACATTCAGTTAACAATCATGAATTCATGTAAAATGATTTCTTCTGAATTATCAATTTAAATTTATGATTATTAAAAAATGGAGGAATTACTGTGATGCACTTGGTTTCCTTCAATTATTTTTCACCAATTTAGAGGAGTTTAACATTATTTCATGAACACTTAGGTAGAAAATCGGTTCCAAAAATTCATTTGAGAAAGGCATTCCACACAATCTTATATCATTGAAACCTCTTAATTTTAAATTATTTACTTTTTAAAGGGGCTAAAAAGTTTCATTTTCAATTTGCATTGACAAGGTGTATGGGAAACTTCTTTCTCTCTAAGTAAAGGTTTATTAGTAGATGATAATAGATATTTAACCATACTTTTAAACATGTATTTTCCCGAGCACTTAATTTTTTTTTTTATTTTTTAAATACACCAAATTTTCATATGAGAGAGTAGCATCCTAATCTCAGTTATATCTATTTTTCACTTCCAAACTGCTACATTCTTGTTTCTGTAAATACACATTTTTTACAGAACCTGCAAACTAACAAAACATTTATGAACTCTGTCATCATAGTCATAAAAGTTTCTTTGATCATCACATGACACAGTGATGGAATATTTCTTACATCCTGACAAAATATCGTTACTTTATTCCCAAATAGCCACAGACCATACTATATGTTCAAAATTATTTTCCAAGTTCTGCCTTCAACATGTCTGGAAAGTTGTGTGTATGTAGTGTGTCTGTTTAAAGTCTTTTGTGTTTAAGTTTTTCCACATAGTCATGAGTTGGCTAGTGGAGTATTTTTCCTTTCAATTCTCATTTTGAGAATTAGGGTGGAATTTTTTTTCTCCAGGATTACATTCTTCTCGTTCTTTTCTTTTCTATTTTTAGCAGTGTTTACACTCCTACTGCTGCTTTTTCTCAAGATCCCATACTCCATGATCCCGAGTTCTGAATAATTACTCTGCACACTATAATGGATGTATCTGGTGTCTGGTGAATTTCGATAGTGTTGGCCCTCCACTGAGATGACAGTAGTTTCTCTTTCTATTCTCATTTAGTCCAGTGCCCTTGGATTCCATTGCACGGAGTATCCCTAATTGGAAATATGATGGTTTCCTAGTGAACTTGTGTGTGGGAATTTGTGCCAATGGGATACGGGGAATTCCCAAAAAGGAATTTTTTTCTCAGAAAGAATAAATGTCTTAATGGAAATTGCATGGTAAATAAAAATTGTTTCATGCCTTTCAGAGATAATTATGTCTGAAAGTTCTACGTATAAAATATTAATTAGAATTTTGTTTTAATTTATTTCCATTATATCAGATGAATTATTTTCCTTTATAAGTGTTTGTGCCATAGTATCTCTTTCTTATCACTGACTATATTAAATCTAACCAAATTTCACTCCCTTTTAAAATTTACATTTTCTGTCAAACATATCCATTTCGTTTATAATTTTATATTAAAGACGTTTACAACACGTTTAAGAAGGACATTCATTGCTCCCTTTCTCCACATGATGTGGTTGGTGATCATATATCAATAGAATGGATAGATGACCAAAAAACTTTTTTCAAGGTCTCCCAGAAAAACATTTCTACATGACAGTGTCAAAAAAGGTTTTGAGAGGCAAATAATTTCTTCTTTGTTCATCAGGATTTTCTTTCTTTTATGTAATTTTATAGAAATATTGAATGGGTTTAATATTGAAGAGAGGAATGCACGCCTCTGTGAATATATCAATCACCACCTACGGGATGTACCCATTGGGTAAATAGGATTCTGCTTTAATATTTATCATTGAAACAGTTTTATTTTTAAAAAATATTGTCGATGTTTGGAAAAGCACACAAAAATGTGGCATCATTCATACATTTCAGTCGTGTTTGAAAGACGTTCTTGCCAAGTTTTAAAAAATGATTCACTATTCAATTTCCTTCTTGAGAAATGTGCATAGGACCCCTCTAAGGATTCATGCCTCTTTACATTGTAGCGTCGTGTGTTTTGCTCTTCACTACAAGTTTTTGTATGTTCATATAAGAATGATATATGTTGCTAAAAATTTGATGAAGGGAAATCAGGTGTTGTGAGTCAAACAGGAATTTTTGTATTTACCCATTTCTCAAAAGTGGTTCTTTTTTCATTGTCTTCATTGTTGAATTCCATAATCATTTGTGCATAGATTAGAGGGTTGTACATTCTGGTTGTTGGACTAGGTCCTTATTTTTCTGAACAATTCCTCACTCCTATGATATCTTGTGAATCGTTGACTCCCTCTTTGCCAATGAATGGACCTTACAATCCCTTTTCTCTCCTGTGTGGAAAGAGATTTTCACAAGCATAGGAGAAATATTGAGTTTCAGAGCTGTTCAAACTGACCCCACATTTTGTTTGTGTATTTGTGGATTCTGCTCTCTTTGTAAGAATGAGTTTGATTTTACCTCAATTCTTTCTTGAAAATTACAATATGGCATAAGAATACTTATATATATATTGATACATGCATCACAATCCCAGTGCATGGAAGAATGACACAAAGATATCCAGAAAATCAGGAAAGCCTTCTGGAAACAAAACCTGGAGCCTCCTGATCATTCAGTAAACAATCATGAATTATTGTAATATGATTTCCTTTGAATTACTGTTTTATATTTGTGATTATTAAAAAATTGGACTAATCACTGGGAAGCATTTTGTTTCCTCTTATTATTTTTCTCCAATTTGTCGGATTTAATATTATTTCATCAACTATTAGGAAGAGAAGCAGTTCCAAAAATTTATATGAAGGGCATTCCACAGAAACTCATATCACTGAAGCCTCAAAATTTTAGAGAATTCACTACTTAAAAGGGCTAAAAGTTTCATTTTCAATTAGTATTGACAGGGTATGGAAAAATTCTTTCTCTCTAAGTAAGGATTTATTAGTAAACGATAATAGATATTTAACCATTCTTTTAAAATTCTATTTTACCGAGTACTGTAAAATTAATTTTGTTTTTTAAATATAGCAAATTTGCATATGAGAATGTATCATCCTAATCTGTTATATCGAGTTTTCACATCCAAACTACAACATTCTTGTTTCTGTAAAAACATATTTTTTAGCAGAATCTGCAAACTAAAATAACATTTATGCACTCAATCTGCATACTCATAGCACTTTCCTCCAGCTTCAAATTACACCATGGTGGAATATTTCTTACATCATGATAAAATATCATGACATTATTTCCCCCAGCCACAGACCATACCATATGTTCAAAACTATTTTTCAAGTCCTGCTTTCAACATGTATGGAAAGTTGTTCATATTTGGTGTGTCTGTTTTAAAGACTCTTGTGTTTTAAAACTTTCCACATTGTCCTGAGTTGGTTAGTGTATTTTTTTTTCATTTTCATTCAAATTTTGACACATAGAGTGAACTTTCTTTTCTCCAGAATTCCTTTCTTCTCTTCCTTTTCTATTTTTAGCTCTACCTTTTCTCCTGAGGTTGTCTTTTCCAAAGATCCCATCCTCCATAACCCCGAGCTCCAAATAATTGCTCTGCAGCAGTAAAATTTGATGTATCTGTTGTCTGGTCACTATTGATAATGATGGCCCCCCACTGAGATGAAAAGAGTTTCTCCTTCAAGCCTCCTTTCTTGCTCTGCCCTTGGATTCCATTGCTCTGAGTGTCTCTGGTTGGAAAAATGATATTTTTCCGAGTGATCTTGTTATGTGTGGGAATTTGTGCCAATGGGATATGGATAATTACCAAAGAGGAATTTTTTTCTCAGAAAGAATGAATGCCTTAATGGAAATTGCATGAGAAAAAAAAATTCATGACTAAAAGTTATTATGACCGAATGTTACTCCTGGTAAAAAATAATTAGAATTTTCTTTCTATTAATTTCCCATATATCAGACCAATTATTGTCCTTTATAAGTAATTGTGCCTTACTGTCTCTTTCATATCATTGATTATATTAAATCTAACCAAATTTCACTCTCTTTTAAAATTTACATTTTCTCTCAAACCTATCCATTTCAGTTTATAATTTTATATTAAAGACATTTGCAACACATTTAAGAAGGCCATTCATTGCTCCCTTTCTCCAAATGATGAGGTATGTGATCATATATAACTAGAATGGAGAGATAAACAAAAAATTTTTTTCAAGGCCTCCCAGAAATACATCTCTCCATGGCAGTGTCAACAAAGGTTTTGAAAGTTGAGTAATTTCTCCTTTGTTCATCTGGATTTTCTTTCTTTATTATAATTATTATAGAAATATTGAAAAGGTTTAATAATGATTGAAGTGAGCAATGCACGCCTTTGGGAATATACCAATTACCAGGGAATGTGCACATTGGATAAATAAGATATTGGTTTAATGTTTATCATTGAAAGAGATTTGTTTTAAATAATATTGTAGATGTCAGAAAAAGAAAACAAAAGTGCAACATCCTTCATACTTTTTAGTCGTGTTTGAAAGACGGTGTGTCCAAGTTTTAAAAAACTATTCACAATTCCATTTCCTCCTTGAGAAATTGCATAGGTTCACTGCAAGGAGTTATGCCCCTTTATTTTGTAAGTTCATGTGTTTTGCAATTCAGTATACGTTTTTGTAAGTTCAAGTATGAATGATATCCCTCGGTAAAAAATTGATGAATGGAAAGAGGGTGGTTTGAGTCAAACAGGAAATTATTAATTATCTATTTTTCTAAAATGGTCCTATTTTTGTTTTTCTTCATTGTTGAATTATATAATCACGTTTGCATATAAGGGATGGTAGAACATTCACCTTGATGGACTAGGTAAATATTTTTATGAACCATTTCTGTCCACCATGATGTCTTTTGAATAGTTGACTCCATCTTTGACAACTAATGGACTTTACCAGTTACTATTTTCTCCTGTGTGGGAATAGATTTTCACAAGGAATAAGAGAAATTTTGAGTTTGGGAGCTTTGTATTATGAGTTCTAGCATTTTGTTTGTGTGTCTGTGGATTCTACTTTCTTTGTTAAAATGAGTTTGATTTTATTTCCATTTCTTTCTTAAAAATTAGAGTATGGCATAAGAACACTTATAACTGTACGGATACTTACATCACCATCCCACTGAACTGGAGAATGTCACAATTATATCCAGAAAATCAGAAAAGGCTCTCTTAAACCATATCTGGAACCCCCTAATCATTCTGTAAACATTCATGAAGTCATGTAAAATTAATTCCTCAGAATTTTTGATTTAAATTTGTGATTATTAAAAAATGGAGGAATCACTGAGAAGCATTTGGTTTCCTCTTATTAATTTTCTCCAATTTGTTTAGTTTAATATTATTTCCTTAATTATTAGGAAGAAAATTGTTTACAAAATTTATGTGAAAAAGGCAGTCCACACAAATTAATATCACTGAAACCACTTTAATTTTAAAAAATTACTATTTAAAAGGGCTAAATAATTCATGTTCAATTAGTATTGACGTGGTGTGGAAATATTCTTTCTTTCTAAGAAAAGTTTTATTTGTAGACTATAATAGATATTTAACAATTCTTTTAAAAATGAATTCCTCCAAGTACTTTAAAGATTTTTCATTTTTAATACACCAAATTTTTCATTTGAAGGACTATCTTCCTAATTTGAGTTATATGTAGTTTTCACCTCCAAGCTACCCCATTCTCATTTCTGTAAATAAACATTTTTTAACACAACCTGTAAACTTACAAGACATTTATGCACTCCATCATCATACTCATTAAACTTTTTTAGAGCATCATATGACACCATGGTGGAATATTTCTTACATCATGTTAAAATACCAAGACATTATTTCCCTATAGACAAAGACCGTACTATATGTTCAAAACTATTTTTCAATCCCTGCCTTCAACAAGTGTGGAAAGTTGTGGATATTTGGTGTGTCTGTTTTAAATTTTTCCACATAGTCCAGAGTTGCCTAGTGGATTTTTTTTTTACCATTTCATTCTAATTTTGAAAATTAGAGTGGTTTCTATTCTCCAGGATTTCTTTCTTCCCTTTCTTTTCTTTTTTTCACAGTGCCTTTTCTCCTGAGGCTGTCTTTTCCAAAGATCCCATCCTCCATGTCCCTGAGTTCCAAATAATTGGACTGCAGCATTAAATTTGATGTATCTGGTGTCTGATGAATTTGATAATGTTGGCCTTCCATTGAGATGACAATATTTTCTCATTTTATTCTCATTTCTTGCTCTGCTCTTGGATTCCATTGCTCTGAGTTTCTCTGGTTGGAAATACAATGGTTTTCCTAGTGATCTTGTTATGTGTGGAATTTGTGCAAATGAGATATGGGCAATTCCCAAAGAGTAATTCTTTTCTCAGAAAGAATGAATGCTATAATGGAAATTGCATTATTAACAAAAAATTATTTCCTGCAAGAAGTTATTATGCCCAATGTTACTCCAGGAATAAAATAATTCGAATTTTGTTTATGTTAATTTCCATTATATCAGACTAATTATTTTCCTTTATAAGAGTTTGTGCCATAATATCTCTTTCATATCATTGATTTTATTAAATCTAACCAAATTTTATTTCCTTTAAAAAATTACATTTTTTATCAAACATAACCATTTCAGTGTATAATTTTATATTAAAGACATTTGCAACAAGATTAAGGCCATACATTGCTCCCTTTCTCCACATGATGTGGTATGTGACCATATATCAATTGAATGGATAGATAACGGAAAAATATTTTTCAAGGTCTCCCAGTAAAACATCTCTATATGGCAGTGTCAACAAAGGGTTTGAGAGGTGAATAATTTCTTCTTTCTTTCTCTGGACTTTCTTTCTTTATTATAATTATTATAGAAATATTGATAGGTTTTAATAATGATTGAAGAAAGCAATGCACACCTTTGTGAATGTACTAATCACCAGTAAATTTACACATTGGATTAATAGGATATTGGTTTAATAATTATCATTGAAAGAGATTTGTTTTAAAAAATATTGTTGATGGCAGAAAAACCACACAAAAGTGTGGCATCATTCATACTTATTAGTCGTGTTTTAAAGATGGTCTGGACAAGTATTAAAAAATTATTCCCAATTCAATTTCCTCCTTGAGATGTGTACAAAGGTGCACTCTAAGTAGTTATGCACCTTTGTTTGTAAGGTCATGTGTTTTGCTCTTCACTACAAGTTTTTGTATTTTTATGTATGAATGATATCCATTGCTAAAGAATTGATGAAGTTAAAGAGGGTGTTGTGAGTCAAACAGGAAATTTTTTAATAACTGATTTCTCTAAAGTGGTCTTTTTTTGTTTTTCTTCCTTGTTGAATTCTATAATCACATGTGCATAGAATGGATGGCAGTACATTCACCATGAAGGGCTCGGTCCTTAATTTTATGAACCATTCCTCTCCCTCTGATATCTTGTGAATAATTGGATCCCTATTTGTCAACTAATGGACCTCACCAGTGACTTTTCTCTACTGTGTGTGAAGAAACTTTCACAAGCCATCGGAGATATTTTGAGTTTGAGAGCTGCGTATTCTGATATCCATCATTTTGTTTGTGGATCTGTGCATTCTGCTTAGAATGAGTTTAATTTTATATCCAATTCTTTCTAAAAAATTACAATATAGAAAAAGAACACACACACACACACACACACACACACACACACACATATATGGATACCAACATCACAACACCACTGCACAGAACGACACAAAGATATCCAGAAAATCGGGAGAGGCTTTCATGAAACGAAACCTGGATCCTCCTAACCATTCAATAAACAATCATTAAGTCATGTAAAATGATTTCCTCTAAACTAGCAATTTAAATTTGTGATTATAATAAATGGAGGAATCACTGAGAAGAATTTGGTTTCCACTGATTATTTTTCTCCAAGTTAGAATAGTTTAACATTATTTCATCAACAATTAGGAAGAAATTCAGTTCTAAAGTTTTATTTGAAAAAGGCATTCCACACAATCTCATATCACTGAAGCTGCTTAATTTTAAAGAATTTATTTTTTAAAGTGTTAAAAATTTCATTTCCATTTAGCTTTGACACAGTGTGTGGAAAAATTATTTCTCTATAAGTGAAGGTTTATTAGTAGATGATAATAGATATTTAACCATTTTTAAACTTGTATTTTACTGAGTATTTTAAATTTTGTGCCTTTTTAAAATACACCAAATTTGGATATGAGAGACTACCATACTAATCTCAGTTACATGTAGTTTTCACGTCCAAACTACCCCAGTCTTCTTTCTGTAAATACATATTATAAGAGAATCTGTAAACTAACCAAACATTTATGCACTAGATCATCATACTCATAAAATTTCTTCAAGAATCACATGACACCGTGGAGGAATATTTCTTACATCATGATAAAATATCATGACCTTATTTCTCCCTGGCCACAGACCATACCTTATGTTCAAAACTCTTTTCCAAGCCCTGCCTTCAACATGTCTGCAAAGTTGTGTGTATGTTGTGTGTCATTTTAAATACTCTTTCCTTTAAATTTTCCACATAGTCCTGAGTTGGCTAGGGAATTTTTTTTCTTTTTAATTCTAATTTTGGGAATAAGGGTGCAATTTCTTGTCTCCAGGATTCCATTCTTCTCTTTCTTTGCTATTTTTATCAGTGCTTATTCTCCTGTGGTGCCTTTTCCAAAGATCCCATTCTCCATGACCCCAAGTGCCAAATAATTACTTTGCAGCACTAAAATTGCTGAATCTAGTGTCTGTTGACATTTGATAATGTTCGCCCTCCACTGAGATGAGAATAATTTCTCATTCTATTCTCATTTCTTCCACTGCCCTTGGATTCCATTGCTCAGAGTATCTCTCTTTGGAAATGCAATGGTTTTCCTAGTGGTCTTGTTATGTGTGGAAACTTGTGCTGATGGGATATGGGCAATTCCCAAGGAGGAATTGTTTATTCAGAAAGAATGAATGCCTTAATGGAAATTGCATGGTAAAAAAAAAAATTTCATGCCTTGAGAGATTATTAAGACTGAACATTCTACTTATAATATAGTAATTAGAATTTCATTTTAATTTATTTCCATTATATGAGATGAATTATTTTCCTTTATAACTTTTTGTGCCATACTACGTCTTTCTTATCATTGACTATATTAAATCCAACCAAATTTCACTCCCTTTTAAAATTTACATTTTCTGTCAAACATATCCATTTCATGGATATGCAACATGTTTAAAAAGGCCATTCATTACTACCTTTATCCACATGATGTGGTATGTGATTATATATCAATGGAATAGCTAGTTCACGAAAAAAAATTTTTTCAAGGGCACCCAGAAAAACACCTGTATTTGGCAGTCTCAACAAAGGTTTGAGAGGTGAATAATTACTACTTTGTACATCTGGAATTTCTTTCTTTTTAAATTATTATAGAAATTTTGAACGGGTTTAATATTGAAGAGAGAAATGCACACCTCTATGAATATACCAGTCACCATGGAGTGTACACATTGGGCAAATAGGATATGGGTTTAATATTTATCATTGAAACAGATTTGTTTTAAAAAATATTCATAATGTCAGAAAATGTAAACAAAAGGTGTGGCATCATACATACCACTTAGCATGCTTGAAAGACGGTCTGGGCAAGTTTTAAAAAATGACTCACAGTTCAAGTTCCTCCTTGAGATGTGTACATAGGCCCCCTGTAAGGAGTTATGCCCCTTCATATTTTAATGTCCCGTGCTTCCCTTTTCACTACAAGTTTGTATTTGTTCATGTATGAATGATATTGGTTGCTAAAAAATTGATGGAAGGGAAGAAGGTGGTGAGAGTCAAACAAGAAATTTTTGAAATACCTACTTCTCTAAAGAGGCCCTTTTTTCGTTTTTCCCCATTGTTGGACTCTATAATCTCGTGTGCACTGAATGGAGGGCTGTATATTCTGCTTGATGGACTAGGTCCTTATTTTTATGAACCATTCCTCTCCCACATGATACCTTGTGAACAGTAGACTCCCTCTTTTCACCTAATGGTCCTTATCTATCCCTTTTCTTTCCTTTGTGGGAAGAGACTCTCACAAACCATAGGAGAAATTTTAAATTTGGGAGCTGTTTATTCTAAGGTCCAGCGCTTTTTTTTTTTTTTTGTTTCAGTGGATTCTGCTTTCTTTGTAAGAATGAATGTGATTTTATTTCAATTCTTTTTTAAAAATTACAATATGACATGAGAACTCTTATATACATACAGACACCTACATCTCAATCCCACTGCATTCGAGAATGACACAAAGATATCCAGAACATCAGAAATGGTTTTCTTGAAACAAATCCTGAAGCCTCCTATCCATTCAGTAAACAATCATGAAGTCATGTAAAATAATTTCCTCTGAATTATCAATTTAACTTTGTGATTATAAAAAAATGGAAGAATCACTGAGAAGCATTTGGTTTCCTCCTATTATTTTTCTCCAATTGGTTTAGTTTAATATTATTGTATTAACTATTAGGAAGAATATTGGTTCCAAAAATTTATGTGAAAAAGGCATTCCACAAAAACTCTTATCAGTGAAGCCTCTTAATTTTAATGAATTTACTATTTAAAAGGGCTAATAATTTCATTTTCAATTAGCATTGACGGGGTGTGGCAAAATTCTTTCTCTCTAAGAAAAGATTTATTTGTAGCCAATAATAGGTATTTAACCATTCTTTTAAAATTTTATTTCACCAAGTACTTTAATCTTTTTTCATTTTTAATACACCAAATTTGTATTTTAGAGACTATCATCCTAATTTGAGTTATATGTAGTTTTCACCTCCAAGCTACCCCATTCTCATTTCTGTAAATAACCTTTTTTAACAGCATTTGTAGACTAACAAAACATTTATGCACTCGATCATCATACTCATAAAACATTTTCAGAGCATCACATGACACCGTGGTGGAATATTTCTTACATCATGTTAAAATACAAAGACATTATCTCCATATAGACACAGACTATACCATATGTTCAAAACTATTTTTCTATCCCTGCATTCAACATGACTGGAAAGTTGTGTATATTTAGTGTGTCTGTTTTAAATTTTTCCACTTAGTACTGAGTTGGCTAGTGGATTTTATTTTTACATTTCCATACTAATTTTGAAAATTGGAGTGAATTTTCTATTCTCCAGGATTCCTTTCTTCTCTTTCTTTTCTTTGTTTCACAGTGCAGTTTCTCCTAAGGCTGTCCTTTCCAAAGATCCCATCCTCCATGTCCCCAAGTTCCAAATATTTAGACTGCAGCATTAAATTTGATGTATCTGGTGTCTGGTGACTTTTGATAATGTTGTCCCTCCATTGTGATGACAATATTTTCTCATTCTATTCTCATTTCTTGCTCTGCTCTTGGATTCCATTGCTCTGAGTGTCTCTGGTTGGAAATACGATGGTTTTCCTAGTGAACTTGTAATGTGTGGGAATTTGTGCCAGTGGGATATGGGCAATTCCCAAAGAGTAATTCTTTTCTCAGAAAGAATGAATGCCTTAATGGAAATTGCATTATTAAAAAAAATTATTTCATGCCTAGAAGTTGTTATGCCCAATGTTACTCCCAGAATAAAATAATTCAAATTTTGTTTATGTTAATTTCCATTATATAAGACTAATTATTTTCAGATTTAAGAGTTTGTGCCATACTATCTCTTTCTTATCATTGATCATATAATATCTAACCAAATTTCACTCCCTTTAAAAATTTACATTTTCTGTCAAACATATCCATTTCATTGTATGATTTTATTATAAAGACATTTGCAACACGTTTAAGAAAGCCATTCATTGCTCTCTTTCTCCACATGACGTGGTATGTAATCCCATATCAATATAATGGATGGATAACCAAAAAATTTTTTTCAAGGTCTCCCAGTAAAACATCTCTACATGGCAGTGTCACAAATGGTTGGAGAGGTGAATAATTTCTTCTTTGTTCATCTGGATTTTCTTTCTTTATTATACTTATAAGAATTTTGAAAGGGTTTAATAATGATTGAAGAGAGCATTTCACGTCTCTGTGAATGTAGCAATCACCAAGGCATTTACACATTGGATCAATAGGATATTGGTTTAATATTTATCATTGAAACAGATTTAAAAAAAAAAATATTAGTGTTGTCAGAAAATGTAAACAAAGTGTCCGGCATCATTCTTACTTATTAGGCATGTTTAAAAGATGGTCTGGCCAAGTTTTTAAAAATGACTAACAATTCAATTTCCTCCTTGAAATGTGTGCATAGGTCCCCTGTAAGGAGTTATGCCCCTTTATATTGTAAGTTCGTGTGTTTTCCTCTTCACTACAAGTTTGTGTATGTTCATGTATGAATGAAATCCATCACTGAAATATTGAAGAATGGAAAGAGTGTGTGTTAGTCAAACAGGAAATTTTGACATTACCTATTTCTCTAAAGTGGTCCTTTTTTTTTTTTCATTGTATTCTATAATCCCGTCAGCATAGAATGAAGGGCTGTACCTTCTGCTTGATGGACTATGTCCTTATTTTTCTGAACCCTTCCTCTCCTGCATGATATCTTATGAATAGTTGACACACTCTAAGTCAAATAATGGTCCTTAGCAATCCCTTTTCTTTCCTGTGTGGGAAAAGACATTCAAAAGCCATAGGAGAAATATTGATTTTGGGAGCAGTTTATTCTGAGTTCCAGCGGTTTTTTTTTTTTTTTTTTTTTTTTTTTTTTTTTTTTTTTTTTTTTTTGTATCTTTGGATTCTGCTTTCTTTGTAAGGATGAATTTGCTTTTATTATAATTCTTCCTAAAAAAACTAAAACATGGCATAAGAACACACAAACACCCATATATATATATAGATACATGCATCCCAATCCCAGTGAACTGTAGAATGACAAAAAGATATCCAGAAAATCAGGAATGGTTTTATTGAAACAAAAACTGGAGCTTCCTAACCATTCAGTAAACAATCATGAATTCATGTAAAGTGATTTCTCTGAATTATTGATTTAAGTTGTGATTATTTTAAATTTGAGGAATCACAGAGAAGCATTTGGTTTCCTCCTTTTATTTTTCTCCAATTTTTTTAGTATAATACTATTTCATTAACTATTAGGAAGAATATCACTTCCAAAAATTTATGTGAAAAAATCATTCCACGCAAACTCATATCACTGAAGCCTCTTAATTTTAAAGAATTTACTATTTAAAAGGGCTAAATAGATTCATTTTCAAGTAGCATTGACAGGATGTGGAAAAATTTTTTCTCTCTATATAAAGATTTATTAGTAGAGAATAATAGATATTTAACCATTCTTTTAAAATTGTATTTTATCCGGTAGTGTAAAATTAATTTTGTTTTTTTCCAATACAATAAATTTGCATATGAGAAAGTATCATCCTCAATTGAGTTATATCTAGTTTTCACCTCCAAATGGAAACATTCTTGTTTCTGTAAAAACATAGTTTTAATAGAATCTGTAAACTAACATAATATTTATGCACTCAATCTGCATATTCATAGCACTTTCCTCTAGCATCAAAGAACACCATGGTGGAATATTACTTACATCATGATAAAATATCATGACATTATCTCCCCCTAGCCACAGAACATACCATATATTCAAAACTATTTCTCAACCCTGACTTCAACATGTCTGGAAAGTTATGTGTATTTGATGCATCTGATTTAAAGAGTCTTGTGTTTTAAATATTTCCACATAGTCCTGAGTTGGCTAGTGGATTTTTTTCCATTTCATTCTAATTTTGAGAATTAGAGTGCAGTTTCTTTCTCCAGGATTCTTTTCTTCTCTTTCTGTTCTATTTTTAGCTTTGCCTTTGCTGCTGAGGCTTTTCCAAAGATCCCATCCTCCATTCCCCCGAGTTCCAAATAATTACTCTGCAGTACTAAAATTTGATATGTCTGGAATCTGGTGACTTCTAATAATGTTGGACCTCCATTGAGATGACAATTTTTTCTCATTCTTGATCTGTCCTTGGATTCCTTTGTTCTGATTGTCTCCTGTTGGAAATACGATGGTTTTCCTAGAGAACTTGTTATGTGTGGGAATTTGTGCCAATGGTGTAAGGGTAATTCCGAAAGAGGAATTTTTTTCTCAGAAGGAATGAATGCCTTAATTAATATTGCATGATAAAAAAAAAATATTTCATGCCTGGAAGTTATTATGCCAGAACGTTACTCCTGGAATAAAATAATTAGAATTTTGTTTATATTAGTTTCATTATATCAGACTAATTATTTTCCTTTATACATGTTTGTGCCATATTATCTGTTTCATATCATTGATTACATTAAATATAACCAAATTTCACTCAATTTCAAAATTTACATTTTCTCTCAAACATATTCATTTCAGTGTATAATTTTATATAAAGACATTTGCAACATGTTTCACAAGGCTTTCATTGCTCCCTTTTTCTGCATGATGTGGTATGTGATCATATATCAATAGAATGGATAGATAACAAAAAAAAGTTTTTTAAGGACACTCAGAAATATACATATATAGGGCAGTGTCAACAAAGGGTTTGAGAGGTGCATAATTTCTTCTTCGTTCATCTGGATTTTCTTACTTTATTATAATTATTATAGAAATATTGAGTGGGTTTAATATTGAACAGAAGTTAGCACACGTCTGTGAATATACCAATGACCACGGTATGTACACTTTGGGTGAATAAGATATTGGTTTAATGTTTATCAATGAAACAGATTTGTTTTAAAAAACATTGTTGATGTCAGAAAAAGTACACAAAAGTGCATCATCATTCATACTTATTGGTGGTGTTTGGAAGATGGTCTGGCCAAGTTTTAAAAAATGATTAACAATTCAATTTCCTCCTTGAGATGTTTGCATAGGTGCAATGTAAGGAGTTAAGCCCCTTTATTTTGTAATGTCATCTGTTTTGCTCTTCACTTCAAGATTTTGTATGTGCATGTATGAATGATACGCATTGCTAAAAAATTGATGAAGGGAAAGAGGGTTGTGTGAGTCAAAAAGGAAATGTTGTAATTACCTATTTCTCTAAAGGGATCCTTTTTGTTTTTTTCATTGTTAAATTCTATAATCACGTATGCATAGAATGAATGGCAGTACATTCTCCTTGATGGACTAGGTCTTTATTTTTATGTAGTATTCCTCTTCCCCATGATATCTTGTGAATAGTACACTCCATTTTGTCAATTAATGGACTTTACAAGTGACTTTTCTTTCCTGTGTGGAAGAGTGGTTCAAAGGCTATAGGAGAAATTTTGAGTTTGGGATCTGTTTATTCTGACTTCCAACATTTTGTTTGTGTATCTGTGGTTTCTGCTTTCTTTGTAAGAATGAGTTTGATTTTATTTCCAATTCTTTCTAAAAAAAATACAATATGGCACAAGAATACTTATATCTATATGGATACCTACATCACAATGCCACTGCACTGGAGAAAAACAAAAAGATATCCAGAAAATTAGGAAAGGATTGTTTGAAACAAAACCTGGAGCCTCCTAACCATTCAGTAAACAATCATGATGTCATGTAAATTTATTTCCTCTTAATTATCGAATTAAATATGTCATTATTAAAAAATGGAGGAATCGCTGAGAAGAATTGGGTTTCCTCTGATTATTTTTCTCCAAGTTAGTGTTGTTGTCAGTGTGAGACGCAAAGGAAGAGTCAGACAAGTTGATGCATATGAAGCAGAGAGCTACAGATCACTCAGGCAAAACAGTCCTGAGGTTACTGTGACCCTCTCTTTTTTCAGCTTACAACAGTGCATGAATTCCACTCCCCAACCTTGCTCTCCCACTATGTTTCTCTTACTACAGCAAGAACACTGCCTTCTCTGGCAGTCTACCAAGGAGCATAAGTATAAACATTGTTTCTAGCCCTAAATGCCTTAGTCTATCTAATATCTCAGCTTGGTGTGTGAGAGTGCTACCTGTTTGTGAGTTCCCAGACAACCTTTCTTGGGAATTAAGAGGGAATTCAGACAATAACTTCTGTGTGGTGAGTTCATTTCGCTCTTCCTCCTCCCACTGATATCTGCAGTACGCAGTGTCCTTGGAGACATTTAATAATGTGTCTCTGCCAGCAAGCATGCTTTTTGAATGTGTAACCATTTATGCTCTCACTCTCAGCATCTTCTCCAACAGTTAGAGTAGTTTAACATTATTTCATCAACAATTAGAAAGAAAATCTGTTCCAAAAACTTATTTGGAAAAGGCATTACACACAAACTCATATCACTGAAGCCACTTAATTTTAAAGAATTTACTACTTAAAGGGGCTAAAAAGTTTCATTTTGAATTAGCATTGACATGGTGTGTGGAAAAATTCTTTCTCTATATGTAAAGTTTTATTAGTAGATGATAATAGATATTTAACCATTCTTTTAAAATTCTATGTTACTGATTACTTTATTTTTCTTTTTTATGTACACCAAACTTGGATATGAGAGACTATCATCCTAATCTGAATTGTATCTAGTTTTCACCTACAAACTGCCCCATTCTTCTTTCTGTAAATACAAACTTTTTTCACAGAATCTGTAAACTAACAAAACATTTATGCACTCGATCATCATACTCAAAAAACTTTCTTCGAGCATCACATGACACCATGGTGGAATATTTCTTATATCATGATAAAATATCATGCCATTATCCCCCCTTAGCCACAGACCATAACATAGGTTCAATCTCTGCCTTCAATATGTCTGGAAATTTGTGTGTATTTGGTGTGTCTGTTTTAAAGACTCTTGTGTTTTAAATTTTTCCACATAGTCCTGAGTTGGCTAGTGAATTTTTTTTTCAATTTCATTCTAATTTTTAGAATTGGAGTGAAGTTTCTTTACTCCAGGATTCCTTTCTTCTCTTTCTTTTCTATTTTTTGCACTGCTTTTACTCCTGAGGCTGTCTTTTCCAAAGATCCCATCCTCCATGCCCCCGAGTTCCAAATAATTTTTCTGCAGAACTAAAATTTGATGTGTCTGGTGTCTGGTGACTTTTGATAATGTTGGCCTTCAATTGAGATGACAATAGATTCCCATTCTATTCTGATCTCTTGCTCTATCCTTAGATTCCATTGCTCTGGGGGTCTCTGTTTGGAAATACGGTGCTTTCTAATGATCTTGTTATGTGTGGGAATTTGTGCCAATGGGATATGGGCAATTCCGAAAGAGGAATTTTTTTCTCAGAAAGAATTTATGCCTTAATAGAAATTGCATGATAAAAAAAATTATTTCATGCCTAGAAGTTATTATTCTTGAATGTTACAACTTTAATAAAATAATTTGAATATTGCTTATATTAATTTCCATTATATCAGACTAATTATTTTCCTTTATATTGTGTGTACCATACAATGTCTTTCATATCATTGATTATATTAAATCTAACCAAATTTCACCCCCTTTAAAAACTTACATTTCTTATCAAACTTGTCCCTCTCAGTCTATAATTTTTTATTAAAGGGATTTGCAAAATTTTAAGAAGGCCATTCAATGCTTCCTTTCTCCACATGATGTGTTATGTGATCATATATCAATAGAATGGATAGATAACCAAAATTTTTTTCAGGAGCTCATGGAAAACATCTCTACATGGCAGGTTCAGCAAAAGTTATGAGAGGTGAATCATTTCTTCTTTGCTCATCTGGATTTTTTTCATTATTATAATTATTATAGAAATATGGAAATGGTTTAATAATGATCAAACAGAGCAAAGCACGCTTGTGTGATTATACCAATCACCAGGAATGTACACATTGGATAACTAGGATTTTATCTTAATATTTCTCATTGAAACAGATTTGTTAAAAAAAAAATTATTGATGTCAGAAAAAGCACACCTATGTGAGGCATCATTCATACTTATTAGTCATCTTTGAAAGACTGGCCAAGTTTAAAAAAATGATTCACTATTCAATATATTCCTTGAGATGTGTGCATAGGTGCATTGTAAGGACTTATGCCCCTTTATGTTGTAAGGTCATGTATTTTGCTCTTCACTACTAGTTTTTGTATATTCATGTAAGAGTGATATCCACTGCTAAATATTTAATGAAGGGAAAGAGGGTGGTGTGCATCAAACAGTAAATTTGTTAATTACCTAATTCTCTAAAGTGGTCCTTTTTTGTTTGTCTTCATTGTTGAATTCTATAATCACGTGTGCATAGAATGGATGGAAGTACATTCTCCTTGATGGACTAGGTCCTTATTTTTATGAACCTTCTTCTCCCTCATGATATCTTGCGAATTGTAGACTCCCTCTTTGTAAAATAATAGACATTACCAGTGACTTTTCTCTCCTGTGTGGAAGAGATATTCACAAGCTAAAGGAGAAATTTTGAGTTTGGGAGCTGTTTATTCTGAATTCCAGCATTTTCTTTGTGTGTCTGTGTTTTCTGATTTCTTTGTAAGAAAGAGTTTTATTTTAGTTCCAATTCTTTCTTAAAAATTACAATATGACACAAGGTCACTTATGTATATATGGATAACTACATCACAATCCCACTGCCCTGGAGAACAACACAATGATATCCAGAAAATCAAGAAAGGATTTCTTGAAGCAAATCCTGGAGCTTCCTAACCATTCAGTAAATAATCATGAAGTCATGTAAATTTATTTCCTCCAAATTATCGAATTTAATATGACATTATTAAAAAATGGAGGAATTGCTGAGAAGAATTGTGTTTCCTCTGATTATTTTTCTCCAAGTTACAGTAGTTTAACATTATTTCATCAAAAATTAGGAAGAAAATCTGTTCCAAAAATTTATCCGAAAAAAGCATTCTGCAAAATCTCATATCACTGAAGCCTCTTAATTTTAAAGTATTTACTAATTAAAAGTGCTACAAAGTTTTCTTTCCAATTAGCCTTGAAACGGTGTGTGGAAAAATTCTTTCTCTCTAAGTAAAGGTTTTTTTTTTTTTTTTAAAGATTTATTTATTATTTTATTTAATTTATCTCCCCCCTTGCTGCTTGTGCTGCTGTGTCCATTCGCTGCGTGTCTTCTCTGTGTCCACCTATCTCCTCCCTGCTGTGAGGTCTTGCCGCACCAGCCCACGGCACCGCGCGAGCCGGCCCGCCCTCACAAGGAGGCGCCGGGAAGCGAACCCGGGGCCTCTCATATGGTAAACGGGTGCTGTATCCATTGTGCCACATCCGCTTCCTGCCGTGAGGTTGCTGCATCAGCCCACCGCACCGCTCAGGCTGGCGTGCCCTCACAAGGAGGCCTCGGGAGGTGAACCCAGGCCTCCCATATGGTAAACGGGGTCTCTATCTACTGAGCCACACCCGCTTCCCATAAGTAAAGGTTTTTTAGTAGATGATAATAGTTATTTAACCATCTTTTAATCTTGTATTTTACTGAGTACTTTGCTTTTTTTTAATTTTTTAATACAACAAATTTGGATATGAGAGACTATCATCCTAATCTGAGTGATATCTATTTTTCACCTCCAAACTACCCCATTCTTGTTTTTGTAAATACACATTTTCTAACAGAATCTTTAAACTAACAAATCATTTAGGCGCATGATCATCATACTCATAAATCTTTCTTGAGCATCACATGACACCCTAGTGGATATTTCACATATCATGATAATATATAATGACATTATTCTTTCCTAGCAACTGGCCATGCCATAGGTTCAAAACTATTTTCCAAGCCCTGCCTTCAACATGTCTGGCAAGTTGTGTGAATGTGGTGTGTCCATTTTAAAGACTCCTGTGTTTTAATTTTTCCACATAGTCCTCAGTTGGCCAGTGGATTTCTTTTCCTTTAATTCTAATTCTGAGAATTATGGTGCAATTTTTTTCTTCAGGATTCCATTCTTCTCTTTCTTTTTTATTTTTATCAGTGCCTACTCTCCTGCTGCTGCCTTTAACAAAGATCCCATCTTCCATAACCACGAGTTCCAAATAATTAATCTGCAGCACTAAAATGGATGTATCTGGTGTCAGGTGACTTTTGATAATGTTGGCCCTGTATTGAGACGACAATAGTTTCTCATTCTATTCTCATTTCTTCCTCTGCCATTGGATACATTTGCTCTGAGTATATCTCATTGGAAATATGATGGATTTCCTAATGATCTTCTTATGTGTGGGACTTTGTGCCAATGGGTTATGGGCAATGCCCAAAGAAGAATTTTTTTACTCAGAAATAATGAATGCCTTAATTGAAATTACATGGTAAAAAATATATATATATTTCATACCTTGAGAGATTATTATGTCTGAGTGTTCTACCTATAATATAATAATTAGAATTTTGTTTTAATTTTTTCTACTATATCAGGTGAATTATTTTCCTTTGTAACTGTTTGTGTCATACTATCTCTTTCATATCATTGATTATATTAAATCTAAACAAATTTCACTCCCTTTAAAAATTTACATTTTCTGTCAAACTTATTCACTTCAGTGTATTATTTTATATTAAAGACATTTGCAACATATTTAAGAAGGCCATTCATTGCTCCCTTTCTCCACATGATTAGGTATGTGATCATATATCAATAGAATGGATAGATAACCAAAAAAAATTTTGTAGGACTCTCAGAAAAACATCTCTACATGGCAGTGTCAACGAAGTGTTTGAAAGTTGAATAATTTCTTCTTTGTTCATCTGAATTTTCTTTCTTTTCTTATTATTTTAGAAATATTGAAAGGGTTTAATAATAATTGAGGAGAGCATTGTATATCTATGTGAATATGCCAAACACCAGGGAATGTACACATTGGATAAGTGGGATACTGGTTTAATATTTATCATTGAAACAGATTTGTTTTAAATAATACTGTTGCTGTCAGAAAAAGCAGACAAAAGTGTGGCATCATTCATACTTTTTAGTCGTGCTTGAAAGATGGTCAGGCCAAGTTTTAAAAAATGATTCACAATACAACTTCCTCCTTGAGATGTGTGCATAGGTGCACTGTAAGGTGTTAGGCCCGTTCATTTTGTAATGTCATGTGTTTTGCTCTTCATCACAAGTATTTGTATGTTCATGTATAAATGAAATCCATTGCTAAAAAACTGATGAATGGAAAGAGGGTGGTGTGAGTCAAACAGGAAATTTTGTAATTATCTATTTCTATAAAGTAGTCCATTTCTTTTTTTCATTATCAAATTCTATAATCACGTGTGCATAGAATGGATGGCAGTACATTGCACTTGAAGGAATAGGTCCTTATTTTTATGAACCATTCTCCTCCCCCATGATATTTCATGAATAGATTACTCTTTTAGTCAAATCATGGACCTTACCAGTGACTTTTCTCTCCTGTGTGGGAAGAGAATTTCACAAGGCGTAGGAGAAATTTTGAGCTTAGGAGCTGTTTATTCTGAGTTCCAACATTTTGTTTGTGAATCTGAGGATTCTATATTCTTTGTAAAAAGGAGTTTGATTTTATTTCCAATTCTTTCTAAAAAATTACAATATGGCATAAGAACACTCATATATATATATACGGATACCTATATCACAATCCCAATGAAGTGGAGAATGACACAAAAACCTCCACAAATTCCAGAAAGGCTTTCTTGAATCAAATCATGGAACCCCCAAGCCATTCAGTAAACAAACATGAATTCATGTAAAATGATTTCCTCTGAATTATCATTTTAATTTGTGATTATTAAAAATGGAGTAATCATTGAGAAGAATTAGGTTTCCTCTGATTATTTTTCTCCAAGTTAGAGTAGTTTAACATTATTTCTTCAACAATTAGGAAGAACATCTGATCCCAAAATTTATTGGAAAAAGGAATTCCACATACTCTCATATCACTGAAGCCTCTTAAATTTAAAGTATTTACAATTTAAAAGGGCTAAAATTTTTCATTTACAATTAGCATTGACACTGGGTGTGAAAAGTCTATTTCTCTCTAAATAAAAGTTTATTCGTAGATGATAATAGATATTTAACAATTCTTTTAAAATTGTATTTTACAAGTACTTTAAAATATATATTTTTTAAATACACCAATTTTGGATATGAGAGACTATCATCCTAATCTGAGTGAAATCTACTTTTCACCTCCAAACAGCGCCATTCTTTTTTTTGTAAATAAACATTTTTTGACAGAATCTGTAAATTAACAAAACATTTATGCACTTGATCATCACACACATAAAACTGTCTTTGATCATCACATGACATCGATGTAGAATATTTCTTATATCATGATAAAATATCATGAGATTATTTCCCCTAGCCCCCAACCATACAATATACTCAAAATTGTTTTGCAAGCCCTGCCTTCAACATGTCTGGAAAGTTGTGTTTATTTGGTGTGTCTGTTTTAAAGATCCCTGTGTTTTAATTTTCCACATATTCTTGAGTTGCCTAGTGGATTTTTTTCCCTTTAAATCTAATTTTGAGAATCATGGTGCAATATCTTTTCTGCAGGACAACATTCTTCTCTTTCTTTTCTATTTTTAGCAGTGCCTACTCTCCTGCGGCTGCTTTTTTCCAAAGACGCCATCCTCCATGCCCCTGAATTCCAAATAATTACTCTTCAGCACTAAAATGGATGTATCTGGTGTCCGGTGAATTTTGATACTGTTGGCCGTCCATTGAGATGACAATAGTCTCTCATTCTATTCTCATTTCTTCCTCTGCCCTTGCATTCCATTGCATTGAGTATCTCTCATTGGAAATAAGATGGTTTTCCTAGTGATGTTGTTATGTGTGGGAATTTGGGCCAGTGAGGTATGGGCAATTTCCAAAGAAGAATTTTTTTCTCAAGAAGAATTAATGCCTTAATGGAAATTGCATGGTAAAAAAAAATTATTTCATGGCTTGAGAGATTATTATGTCTGAATGTTGTACTAATAATATGATCATTAGAATTTTATTTTAATTTATTTCCATTTCATAAGAGGAATTATTTTCCTTTATAAGTATTTGTGAAATATTATCTCTTTCTTAACATTGACAATATTAAATCTAACCGATTTTCACTCCCTTTTAAAATTGACATTTTTTGTCAAACTTATATCTGTTTAAGTATACAATTTTATATTAAAGATGTTTGCAATGCCTTTGAAAAGGCGATTCATTGCTACCTTTCTCCACATGATGTGGTATATGATTATATATCAATGGAATGGAAAGATAACAAAAAATTTTTTTTTCAATGACACCCAAAACACATTTATATATGGCACTGTCAACAAAGGGTTTGAGAGGTGAATAATTTCTTCTTTGTTCATCTGGATATTCTTTCTTTATAATAATTAATATAGAAATATTGAATGGGTTTAATATTGAAGAGAGGAATGCACACATCTGTGAATATACAAATCACCAGGAATGTACACATTGGGTAAATGGGATATTGCTTTAATATATATCTTTGAAAAAGGTTTGTTTCAAAAAACATTTGTGACGTCAGAAAATGTAAACAAAAGTGCGGCATCATACTTACTTATTATGCAGGTGTGAAAGACGGTCTGGCCAAGTTTTAAAAACGGAGTCACAATTCAAGTTCCTCCTTGATACGTGTGCACAGGTCCCCTGTAAGGAGTTATTTCCCTTTATATTGTAATGTCGTGTGTTTTGCTCTTCACTATATGGTTGTGTATGTTCATGTATGAAAGATATCCTTCATGAAAACTTTGATGAATGGAAAGAGGGTGGTGTGAATCAAACAGGAAATTTTGTCATTATCTATTTCTCTAAATTGATCCTTTTTTTGTTTTTCTTCATTGTTGGATTCTATAATCACGTGTGCATAGAATGGAGGTTTGTACATTCTCCTAGATGGATAAGGTACTTAGTTTTATGAACCATTCCTCTGCTCCATGACATCTTGTGAATAGTTGACTCCCTCTATGTCATCTAATGGTCCTTACAAATCCCTTTTCTCTCCTTTGTGTGAAGAGGTTTTCACAGGAGAAATTTTGAGTTTGGGAGCTGTTTATTCTGAGTTCTAGGGTTTTATGTGTTTATCGGGGGATTCTGCTTTCTTTGTAAGAATGAATTTGATTTTATTTCAATTCTTACTAAGCAATGACAATATGGAATAAGAACAATTTTATATATATATAGGGATACATGCATGAGAATCCCAGTGCCCTGGAGAATGACACAAAGCTATCAGAATATCAGGAAATGTTTTCTGGATACAATACATGGAGCCTCCTAACCATTCAGTAAACAATCATGAAGTCTTTGAAAATGATTTCCTCTGCATTATCGATTTAAAATTGTGATTATTAAAAAATGGAGGACTCACTGAGAAACATTTGCTTTCCTCCTATTTTTTTTCTCTAATTTGTGTAATTTAATATTATTTCTTTAACTATAAGGAAGAAAATTGGTTCAAAAAATTAACGTGAAAAAGGCATTCCACACAACCTCATATCACTGAAGCCTCTTAATTTTAAAGTATTTACTGTTTAAAAGGGCTAAAAAGTTTCATTTCCAATTTGCATTGACACAGTGTGGAAAAATTCTTTCTCTCCAAAAGAGATTTATTAGTAGGTGATAATAGATATTTAACCATTCTTTTAAAACTGTATTTTCCTGAGTACTCTAAAATTAATTTTGTTTTTTAAGTACAACAAATTTGCATATGAAAGAGTACCATCATAATCTGAGTTTTCATCTCCATACTGTGACATTCTTGTCTCTGTAAAACCATATTTTTTTTACAGAATTTGTAATCTATAACATTTATGCACTCAATCTGCTTCCTCATAGGACTTTCCTCCAGCATCACTCAACACTGTGGTAGAATATTTCTTACATAATGATAAAATATCATGATATTATTTCCGCCTAGCCACAGACCATATCATATGTCCAAAATGGTTTAACATGACCTGCCTTCTACTTGTCAGGAAAATTGTATGTATGTGGTTTTCCTGTTTTAAAGACAGTTGTGTTTTAAAATTTTCCATATAGTCCTGAGTTGGGTACTGGATTTTTTCCTTTTCATTCTAATTTTGAGAATTAGTGTGCAGTTTCTTTTCTCCAAGTTTCCTTTCTTCTCTTTCTTTTCTATATTTAGCAGTGTGTTTACTCCTGAGGCTGTCTTTTACAGAGATCCCATCCTCTATGCCCCCGATTTCCAAATAATTAGATTGCATCACTAAAATTTTATGTATCTGGTGTCTTTTGACAGTTGATAATGTCAGCCCTCCATTGAGATGAGAATAGTTGCTCATTTTATTTTCATTTCTTTCTCTGCCGTTGGATTCCATTGCTGTGATTGTCTCTGGTTGTAAATGCATTGGTCTTCCTAGCAATCTCAATATGTGTGGGAATTTCTGGCATTGTGATATTGTCAATTCCGAAAGAGGTAGTTTTATCTATGAAAGAAGGAATAACTTAATGGAAATTGCATGATAAAAAAAATTATTTCATGCATAGAAGATAATATGCCCAAATATTACTCCTGGAATAAAGGAATTAGAATTTTGTTTATATTAATTTTGATTATATCAGACTAAGTATTTTCCTTAATAAGGGTTTGTGCCATACTATCTCTTTTGTATCATTGATTATATTAAATCTAACCAAATTTCACTCCCTTTAAAAATTTACATGTCCTGTCATACATATCCATTTCTGCGTATAATATTATATTAAAGGTATTAGCAACACATTTAAGAAAGCCATTCAGTGCTCCTTTTCACCACCTGATTTTGTATTTGACCATATATGAAAAGAATGGATAGATAACCAAAAAATTTTTTCAAGGAGTAACAGAAAAATATCTCTAAATGAAAGTGTCAACAAAGCGTTTGAGAGGTGAATAATTTCTTCTTTCATCATTTGGAAATTCTTTCTTTATTATAGAAATATTGAAAGGTTTTAATAAGGATTGAAGAGAACAATGCAGTCCTCCGTGAATATTCCAATCAACAAGGAATGTACACATTGGATAAGTAGGATATTGACATAATATTTATCATTGAAACAAATTTGTTTTTAAAAAATATTGTTGAATTCAGAAAAAGCAAATGAATGTGCAGCCTCATTCTTACTAGACTTGTTTGAAAGATGGTCTGGCCAAGTTTTAAAAATGATTGACAATTAAATTTTCTCCTTGAGATGTGTGCATAGTTGCACTGTAAAGAGATATGCCCCTTTATTTTGCAAGGTCATGTGTTTTGCTCTTCTCTACAAGTTTGTGTATGTTCATGTATGAATGATATCCATCACTAAAAAACTGATGAAGGGAGAGGTTGGTGTGAGTCAAACAGGAAATTTTTTATTTACCTATTTCTCTAAAGTGGTCCTTTTTCTGTTTTTCTTCATTGTTCAATTCTATAATCACATGTGCAAAGAATTTATGGCAGTACTTTCTGCTTGATGATCTAGGTCCTTATTTTTATGAACCATTCCTCTCACCCGTGATATCTTGTGAATAGTTGACTCCTTCTTTGCCAAATAATAGACCTTATCAGTGACTTTTCTCTCTTGTGTGGGAAGAGAATTTCACAAGCCATTGGAGAAATTTTAGGTTTGGGGGCTGTTTATTCTGAGTTCCATCTTTTTTGTGTGTGTATCTATGTATTCTGCTTTCTTTGTAAGAGTTTGATTTTATTTCCAATTCTTTCTGAAAAATTACAATCTGGCATAAGAACACTTATAATTATATGGACACATGCATGACAATCTCACTGCACTGGAGAACTATGCAAAATATGCAGAAAATCAAGAATGGTTTTCTTGTAACAAGACGTTGGGCCTATTAACCATTCAGTAAACAATCATGAAGTCATGTAAAATGATTTTGTCTGAATTTTTGATTGTTAAAAAATGGAGGAATTACTGTGATGCATTTGGTTTCCTTCGATTATTTTTCGCCAAGATAGAGTAGTTTAACATTATTTCATCAACAGTTAGGAAGAAAATTGGTTCCAAAAATTAAATTGAGAAAGGCATTCCACAAAATCTTATATCATTGAAGCCTCTTAATTTTAAAGAATTTACTATTTAAAGGGGCTAAAATGTTTCATTTTCAATTTCCATTGACAAGGTGTGTGGAAAACTTGTTTCTCTCTAAGTAAAGTTTTATTAGTAGATGATAATAGATATTTAACCATAATTTTAAACTTTTATTTTACCGAGTACTTTAAATTTTTATTTTTTAAATACACCAAATTTGCATTTGAGAGAGTATCATCCTAATCTGAGTTATATCTATTTTTCACCTCCAAACTGCTACATTCTTGTTTCTGTAACACACATTTTTAACAGAACCTGCAAACTAACCAAACATTTATGCACTCGATTATCATACTCATAAAATTTCTTTGAACATCAAATAACATCATGGTGGAATATTTATTACATCATGAGATCATATCATGACATTATTCCCCCAAAGCCAAAGACCTTACCATATGTTCAAAATTATTTTCCAAGCTCTGCCTTCAACATGTATGGAATGTTGTGTGTATGTGGTGTCTCTGTTTAAAGACTTTTGTGTTTTAATTTTTCCACATAGTCATGAGTTGGCTGGTGGATTTTTTTCCTTTTAATTCTCATTTTGAGAATTAGGGTGCAATTTCTTTTCTCCAGGACTCCATTCTTCTCATTTTTCTATTTTTGCAGTGTTTACACTCCTGCTGCTGCTTTTTCCAAAGATCCAATCCTCCATGCACCCGAGTTCCAAATAAATAATCTGCAGCACTAAAATGGATGAATATGGTGTCTAATGACTTTTGATAATGTTGGCCCTCAATTGAGATGACAGTAGTTTCTCATTCTATTCTCATTTATTCCTCTGCCCTTGGATTCCAATGCTCTGTGTATCTCTCATTGGAAACATGATGGTTTACTTAGTGATCTTTTTATGTGTGTGATATTGTGCCAATGGGATATGGGCAATTCCCAAAGAGGAATTTTTTACTCAGAAAGATGAATATTTTAATGGAAATTGAATGGTAAATAAAAATTATTTCATATCTTGAGAGAAAATTGTGTGTGAAGGTTCCAAATATAATATAATAATTAGAATTTGTTTTAATTTATTTCCATTATATCAGACAAATTAATTTCCTTTATAATGTTTGTGTCATACTATCTCTTTCTTATCATTGACTTTATTAATTCTAACCAAATTTCACTCCCTTTTAAGATTTACATTTTCTGTCAAACATATCAATTTCAATTTATAATTTTATATTAAAGACGTTTGCAACATGTTTAAGAAGCTCTTTCATTTCTCCCTTTCTCCGTATGATGTGGTATGTGGTCATCTATTAATAGAATTGATAGATGACCAAAAATCTTTTTTTCAAGGACTCCCAGAAAAACAGCTCTACATGGCAGTGTAAACAAAGGTTTTGAGAGGTGAATATTTTCTTCTTTGTTCATCAGAATTTTCTTTCTTTACTATAATTATTATAGAAATATTGAATGGTTTAATATTGAAGAGAGGAATGCATGTCTCTGTGAATATACCAATCTCCACCTACGGAACGTACACTTTGGATAAATAGGATACTGCTTTAATATTTATCATTGAAACAGATTTGTTTTAAAAAATATTGCTGATGTCTGGAAAAGCACACAAAAGTGCAGCATCATTCATACTTATCAGTCGTGTTTGAAAGATGATCTGGCCAAGTTTTAAAAAATGGCTCACTATTCAAGTTCCTACTTGGGATGTGTGCATAGGTCCCCTGTAAGGAGTCATGCCCCTTTATATTGTAATGTTGTGTGTTTTGCTCTTCACTACAAGTTTTTGTAAGTTCATATAGGAATGATATACGTTACTAAAACTTTGATTAAGGGAAAGAGGGTTTTGTGAGTCAAACAGGAAATTTTGTAATTACCAATTTCTCTAAAGTGGTCCTTTTTTTGTTTTTCTTCATTGTTGAATTCTATAATCCTGTGTGCACAGAATGGATGGAAGTACATTTTCCTTGATGGACTAGGCCGTTATTTTTCTGAACCACTTCTTTTCCCTATAAAATATTGTGAATAGTTGACTCCCAGTTGTGAACTAATGGACCTTACCAATCCCTTTTCTCTCCTGTGTGGGAAGAGATTTTCACAAAGCATAAGAGAAATATTGAGTTTGGGAGGTGTTTAATTTGAGTTCCTGCATTTTGTTTGTGTATATCTATATTCTGTTCTCATTGTAAGAATGAGTTTGATTATATTTGAATTGTTTCTTAAAAATTACAATATGGCATAAGAACACTTACATATATATGGATGCCTACATCACAAACACACTGCACTGGAGAACGACACAGAGATATTCAGAAATTCAGGAAAGCCTTTTTGAAACAAAACCTGGAGCCCCCTAACTATTCAGTAAAAATCATGAAGTCCTGTAAAATGATTTCCTCTGAATTATCAATTGAAATTTGAGATTATTTAAAAAATGGAGGAATTACTGAGAAGCATTTTGTTTTGTTCCTCCTATTATTTTACTTCAATTTGTGTAGTTTAATATTATATCATTAACTGTTAGGAAGAAAACTGGTTCCAAAAATTTATATGAGAAAAGCATTCCACAAAATCTCATATCACTGAAGTCTCAAAATTTCAGAGAATTTACTATTTAAAAGGGCTAAAAAGATTCATTTTCAATTAGCATTGACAGGGTGTGGAAAAATTCTTTCTCTCTAAGTAAAGATTTATTTGTAGATGATAATAGATATTTAAACATTCTTTTAAAATTGTATTTTACCGAGTATTGTAAAATTAATTTAGTTTTATAAATACAACAAATTTCATTTGCAAGAATATCATCATAATCTAAGTTATATCTAGTTTTCACTTCGAAACTGCCACATTCTTGTTTCTGTAAAAAACATATTTTTTAAGAGAATCTGTAAACTAACATAACATTTAATCACTCAATCTGCATACTCATAGCAGTTTCCTCCAGCATCACATGACACTGTGGTGCAATATTTCTTACAACATGATAAAATATCATGACAATATTTTCCATTAACCACAGACCATACCACAGTTTCAAAACTATTTTTCAAGCCCTGCCATCAACATGTCTGGAAATTTGTGTGTATATGCTGTGTCTGTTTTAAAGACTCTTGTGTTTTAAGTTTTTCCCACATAGTCTTTAGTTGGCTAGTGGATATTTTTCCTTTTCATTCTAATTTTGTGAATTAAAGTGCAGTTTCTTTACTACAGGATTCTGTTCTTCTTGTTCTTTTTTCTTTTTTTGGCAGTACCTTTTTCCTGAGGCTGCCTTTTCCAAAAATCCCATCCTCCATGTCCCTGAGTTCCAAATAATTAGTCTTCAGCACTAAAATTTGATGTACCTGGTGTCTGGTGACTTTTGTTTATTTTGGCCCTCCATTGAGATGACAATAGTTTCTCACTGTATTCCTATTTAGTCCTCTGCCCTTGGATTCCATTGTTCTGAGTGCCTTTAGCTGGAAATATGATGATTTTCCTTCTGATCTCGTTAGGTGTGTGTATTTGTGCCATTGGAATATGGGCAATTCCCAAAAAGGAATTTTTTCTCAGTAAGAATGAATGCCTTAATGGAAATTGCATGATAAAAAATATATATTAAATAAATATTTAAAAAAATAACCTAGAAGTTATTATGTCTGAATATTATTTGAGGAAAAAATATTGGAATTTTGCTTATATTAATTTCCATTATACCAAACTGATTATTTTTCTTTATACGTGTTTCTGCCATACTATCTCTTTCATATCATTGATTTTATTAAATCTGGCCAAATTTAACTTCCTTTAAAAAGTTACATTTTTATTAAACATAACCATTTCTGTGTATAATTTTATATTAAATGTATTTGCAACATGTTTAAGAAGGACATACACATGATGTGGTATGTGATTGTATATCAATCAAATGGATAGATAACGAAGAAATATTTTTCAAGGACTGCCAGGAAAACCTCTCTTCATGGTAGTGTCAACAAAGTGTTTGAGGCGTGAATAATTTCTACTTTGATAATCTGTATTTTTTTATTATAAGTATTATAGAAATATTGAATGGGTTTAATAATGATTGAAGAGAGCAATGCACACCTTTGTGAATGTACTAATCACCAGGAAATATACACGTTGGATAAATAGGATTTTGTTTTAATATTTATAATCGAAACAGATTGGTTTAAAAAAATATTGTTGATGACAGAAAAAGCACACAAAAGTGCGGCATCATTCATACTTAGTCTTGTTTTGAAGACGGTATGGACAAGTAGTAAAAAATGATTTCCAATTTAATTTCCTCCTTGAGATGTGTCTATAGGTGCACTCTAAGGAGTTATGCCCCTTTATTTTGTAAAGTCATGTGTTTTGCTCTTCACTACATGATTGTGTATGTTCATGTATGAATGATATCCATCACTTAAAAACTGATGAAGGGAGTGAGTGGTGTGAGTCAAACAAGGAATTTTGTAATTACCTATTTCTCTAAAGTGGTCCTTTTTCTGTTTTTCTTCATTGTTGAATTTTATAATCACGTGTGCATAGAATGTATGGCAGGAGATTCTGCTTGATGGACTAGGTCCTTATTTTTACGAACAATTCCTCTCACCTGTGATATCTTGTGAATAGTTGACTCCCTCTTTGTCAATTAATGGACCTTACCAGTGACTTTTCTCTCCTGTGTTGGAAGAGACTTTCACAAGCCATTGGAGAAATTTTAGGTTTGGGGGCTGTTTATTCTTAGTTCCATCTTTTTTGTGTGTGTATCTTTGTACTCTGCTTTCTTTGTAAGAATGAGTTTGATTTTATTTCCAATTCTTTCTGAAAAATTACATTATGGCATAAGAACACTTATAATTATGTGGACAAATGCATCACAATACCACTGCACAGGATAACAATGCAAAATATGCAGAAAATCAAGAATGGTTTTCTTGTAACAAAACTTTGGGCCTCCTAACCTTTCAGTAAAGAATCATGAAGTCATGTAAAATGATTTCCTGTGAATTATTGATTTAAATTTCTGATTATTAAAAAAATGGAGGAATTACTGTGATGCATTTGGTTTCCTTCAATTATTTTTCATCAAGTTAGAGTAGTTTAACATTATTTCATCAACAATTAGGAAGAAAACGGGTTCCAAAAATTAAAGTGAGAAAGACATTCCCCACAATCTTATATCATTGAAGCCTCTTAACTTTAAAGAATTTACTATTTAAAGAGGCTAAAATTTTTCGTTTTCAATTTCCATTGACAAAGTGGGTGGAAAACTTATTTCTCGTTAAGTAAAGTTTTCTTAATACATGATAATAGATATATAACCATACATTTAAACATTAATTTTAGCGAGTACTTTAAATTTTTATTTTTTAAATACACCAAATTTGCATTTGAGAAAGTATCATCCTAATCTGAGTTATATCTGCTTTTCCCGTCCAAACTGCTACATTCTTGTTTCTGTAAATACACATTTTTAACAGAACCTGCAAACTAACCAAACATTTATGCTCTCGGTCATCATACTCATAAAGTTTCTTTGAACATCACATGACACCGTGATGGAATATTTCTTACATCATGAGAACATAACATGATATTATTCCCCCATAGCCACAGACCATACCATATGTTCAAAACTATTTTCCAAGCTCTGCATTCAACATGTCTGGAAAGTTGTGTGTATGTGTTGTCTCTGTTTAAAGACTTTTATGTTTTAATTTTTCCACATACTCATGAGTTGGCTAGTGGATATTTTTCCTTTTAATTCTCATTTTGAGAATTAGGATGCAATTTCTTTTCTCCAGGACTCCATTCTTCTCGTTTTTTCTATTTTTGCAGTGTTTACACTCCTGCTTTTTCCAAAGATCCAATCCTCCATGAACCCGAGTTCCAAATAATTACTCTGCAGCACTAAAATGGATGAATCTGGTGTCTGATGAATTTTGATAGTGTTAGCCCTCAATTGAGATGCCAGTAGTTTCTCCTTCTATTCTCATTTAGTCCTCTGCCCTTGGATTCCATTGCTCTGAGTATCTCTCATTTGAAATATGATGCTTTTCCTAGTGCTCTTGTTATGTGTGGGAAATTGTGCCAATGGGATATGGGCAATTCCCAAAGAGTAATTTTTAACTCAGAAAGATGAATATCTTAATGGAAATTGCATGGTAAATAAAAATTATTTCAGTCTTTGAGAGATAATTATGTCTGAATGTTCTACGTATAATATAATAATTTGAATTTTGCTTTAATTTATTTCCATTATATCAGATGAAGTATTTGCCTTTATAATGTTTGTGCCATACTATCTCTTTCTTTTCATTGACTATATTAAATGTAGCCAAATTTCACTCCCTTTTAAGATTTACATTTTCTGTCAAACTTATATCAATTTCTATTTATAATTTTATATTAAAGTCGTTTGCAACACGTTTAAAAGGCCTTTCATTGCTCCCATTCTCCATATGATGTGGTATGTGATCATAAATCAATAGAATGGATAGATGACCAAAACACTTTTTTCAAGGACTCCCATAAAAACATCTCTACATGGAAGTGTAAACAAAGGTTTTGAGAATTGAATAATTTCTTCTTTGTTCATCAGAATTTTCTTTCTTTACTCTAATTATAATAGAAATATACAATGGGTTTAATATTGAATAGAGGAATGCACATCTCTGTGAATATATCAATCACCACCTACAGAATGTGCACATTGGGAAAATAAGATACTGCTTTAATATTTATCATAGATACACATTTTTTTTGAAAAATATTGTTGATATCTGAAAAAGATGACAAAAGTGCGGCATCGTTCATACTTATCTGTTGTGTTTGAAAGGCGGTCTGGCCAAATTTAAAAAATGACTCTCTATTCAAGTTCCTACTTGAGATGTGTGCATAGGTCCCCTGTAAGGAGTCATTCCCCTTTATATTGTAACATCGTTTGTTTTGCTCTTCACTACAAGTTTTTGTATGTTCATAATGATATCCGTCGCTAGAATATTGATGAATTTAAAGAGGGTGGTGTGAGTCAATCGAAGTTCTGTAATTACCAATTTCTCTAAAGTGGTCCTTTTCTTGTTTTTATTCCTTGTTGAATTCTTTAATCACGTGTGCATAGAATGTATGGCAGTACATTCTCCTTGATGGAATAGGTTCTTATTTATATGAACCATTCCTCTTCCTCATTATATCTTGTGAACAATTGGGGCCCTGTTTGTCAACTAATGGACTTTACCAGTGACTTTTCTCTACTATGTGTGAAGAGAATTTCACAAGCCAATGGAGAAATTTTGAGTTTGAGAGTTGCTTATTCTGAGATCCATCATTTCATTTGTGTATCTGGGAATTCAGCTTTCTTTGTAAAAATGAGTTTGATTTTATTTCCAATTCTTTCTCAAAAACTACAATATGGCATAAGAACACTTATATATATATGGATACCTACATCACAATCCCACTGCACAGGAGAAGAACACAAAGATATCCAGAAAATCAGGAAAGGCTTTCCTGAAACAAAACCTGGGGCCTCCTAACCATTCTGTAAACAATCATGAAGTCATATAAAATGATTTCCTCTAAACTATCAATTTAAATTTGTGATTATAATAAATGGAGGATTCACTGAGAGTAACTTGGTTTCCACTGATTATTTTTCTCCAAGTTATAGTAGTTTAACTTTATTTCATCAACAATTAGGCAGAAAATCAGTTGTAAAAATTTATTTGAAAAAGGCATTCCACACAATCTCGTATCACTGAAGCCACTTAATTTCAAAGAATATACTCTTTAAAAGGGCTGAAAGCTTCATTTCCAATTAGCATTGACACAGTGTGTGGAAAAATTCTTTCTCTCTAAGTAAAGGTTTATTAGAAGACGATAATAGATATTTAACCATTCTTTTAAACTATTATTTTATCTAGTACTTTAATTTTTTTTATTTTTTAAAAACCTGAATTTGAATATGAGAGAATATCATCCTAATCAGAGTTATATCTTGTTTTCACCTCCAAACTTCCCCATTCTTGTTTCTGTAAATACAAGTTTTTATCAAAATCCAAAAACTGAAACCTTTATACACTCAATCATCATTCCCATAAAACTTTCTTTGAGTATCACATGACACCGTGGTGGAATATTTCTTACATCATTATAAAATATCTTGACGTTATTCCCCTCTGGCCACAGACCATACCATATGTTCAAAACATTTTTCCAAGCCCTGCTTTCAACATGTCTGGAAATTTGTGTTTATGTGTTGTGTCTCTTTTAAAGACTCTTTTATTTTAATTTTTCTATATAGTCCTGAGTTGGCTAGAAGCCTTTTTTCCTTTTTATTCTAACTTTGAGAATTTTGGTGCAATTTCTTTTCTCTAGGATTACATTCTTTTCCTTCTTTCTATTTTTAGCACTACCTACTATCCTGCTGCTGCCTTTCCAATGATCCCATTCTCCATGCCTCTGTGTTACAATTAGTCTGCAGCACTAAAATTTGATGTATTTTGTGTCTGGTGAAGTTTGATAATGCTGTCGCTCCACTGAGATGACAATAGTTTCTCATTCCATCTCATTTCTTATTCTTCCCTTGGATTCCAATGCTCTGAGTATATCTAATTGGAAATACAATGGTTTTCCTGGTGTTCTTGTTATGTGTGGAAATTTGTGCCAATGGGATATTTGCAAATCCCAGAGAGGAATTTTTTACTCAGAAAGAATGAATGACTTAATCAAAATTGTATGGTAAAAAAAAATTATTTCATGCCTTGAAAGACTATTATGTCTGTATATTCTACATATAATAAAATAGAATTTTGTTTTAATTTTTTCCATTATATCAGGTGAAATATTTTCTTTTATAAGGATTTCTGCCATAATATCTCTTTCTTATCTTTGACTATATTAAATCTAACCAAATTTCACTCCCTTTTAAAATTTACACTTTCTGTCAAACATATGCATTTAAGTATTTAACTTTATATTAAAGACTTTGGCAACACATTTAAAAAGGCAATTCATTGCTACCTTACTCAACATGATGTGGAATTTGATCATATATTAATGGTAAGGATAGATAACCAAAATTTTTTTGCAAGGACACCCATAAAAACACCTATATATGACAGTGTCAACAAAGGGTTTGAGAGGTGAAAATTTTCTTCATTGTTCATCTGGACATCCTTTCTTTCTTATAATTATTATAGAAATATTGAAGGGGTTTTTTAATGATTGAAGAGAGCAAAGCACACTTCTGTGAATGTATCAATCAACAATGAATGTACACATTGGATAAATAGCGTATTGTTTTAATATTCATCATTGAAACATATTTGTTTTAAAAACTATTGTTTATGTTAGAAAAAACAGACCAAAGTGCGGCATCATTCATAATTATTAGTCATGTTTGAAACACTGTATGCACAAATTTTAAAAAATGTTTCAAAATTCAATTTCCTCCTTGAGATGTTTGCATAGATGCACTGTAAGGAGTTATGCCCCTTATTTTGTAAGGTCATTTGTTTTGCTTTTCATTACAAGTTTATGCATGTTAATGTAAGAATGATATCTATTGATAAAAATTGAGGAATGGAAAGTGGATGGGGTGAGTCAACAGGAAATTTTGTAATTACATATTTCTATAAAGTGGTCCTTTTTTTGTTTTTCCTCATTATTGAATTCTATAATCAGGTGTGCATAGAATGGATGGCAATACATTCTTCTTGATGGACTGGGTCCTTATTTTTATGAACCATTCCTCTCCCCCATGATATCCTGTGAATACTTGGCTCCATCTTTGTCAACTAATGGACATTACCAGTGACTTTTCTCTCCTGTTTTGGAAGAGAGTTTCACAAGTCATAGGAGAAATTTTGTATTTGAGATGTGTTTTTCCTGATTTCCAGCATTTTGTTTGTGTATCTGTGGTTTCTGCTTTCTTTATAAGAATGAGTTTTATTTTATTTCCAATTCTTTCTAAAAATTTTCAATATGGCATAAGAACACTTATATATATATGGATACCTACATCACAATCCCATTGCACTGGAGCATGACACAATGATATCCAAAAATTCAGAAAAGGCTTTATTAAAACAAACATGGAGGCCCCTAACCATTCAGTAAACAATCATGAAGTCATTTCAAATGATTTCCTCTGAGTTATCGATTTAAATTTGTGATTATTAAAAAAATGGTGGAATCACTGAGAAGAAATAGGTTTCATCGGATTATTTTTCTCCAAGTTAGAGTAGTTTAACATTATTTCATCAACAATAAGGAAGAAAATCGGTTCCAAAATTTTATGTGTAAAAGACATTCCAAACAAACTCATATCACTGAAGACTCATCAAGAATTTACTTTTTAAAATGCTAAAACTTCATTTCGAATTAGAATTGACAGGGAGTGGAAAAATTTGTTTTCTCTAAGTAAAGATGTACTAGTAGACAATGATAGATATTTACCCATTATTTTAAAATTGTATTTTCTGTGTACTGTAAAATTAATTTTGTTTTTAAGTACAATAAATTTGCTTTTGAGAGAGTATCATCTTAACCTGAGTTATATCTAGTTTTCATCTCCAAATTGCCACATTCTTGATTCCTTAAAACGTATTTTTTAGCAGAATCTGTAAACTAACATAGTATTTATGCACTCAATCTACATACCCATAGTACTTTCCTCCAGCATCATATGACAACTTGGTGGAATATTTCTTATATTATGATAAAATATCATGCTGTAATTTCCCCATAGCAAGAGACCATACCATATCTTCACATCTCTTTTTCAAGCCCTGCCTTCAGCTTATCTGGAAAGTTGCATGTATGGGTGTGTCTGTTTTAAAAACTCTTGTATTTTAAATTTTTCCACATAGTCCTGAGTTGGCTAGTGGATTTTTTTCCTTTTCATTCTAATTCTGAGAATTAGGGTGCAGTTTCTTTTCTTCAGGATTCCTATATTCTCTTTCTTTTGTATTTTTTGCAGTGCCTTTTTTCCTGAGGCTGTCTTTTCCAAAGATCCCATCCTCCAAGACTTGAGCTCCAAATAATTAGTCTGCAGCATTAAATTTCATGTATCTGATCTCTAGTTACTTTTGATAATATTGACCCTCCATTGAGATGATAGTAATTTCCCATTCTATTCTCATTTCGTGTTCTGCCCTTGGATTCCATTGCTCTGAATGTCTCTGGTTGGAAATACGATGGATTTCCTAGTGATCATGCTATGTGTGGGAATTTGTGCCAAAGGGATATGCACAATTCCCAAAGAGGAATTTTTTCTCAGAAAGAATGAATGCCTTAAAGGAAATTGCAGGATTAAAAAAATAATTTCATGCCTAGAAGTTATTATGACTGAATGTTTCTCCTGGAATAAAATTATTAGAATTTTGTTGATATTAATTTCCATTATATCAGACTAAATATTTTCCTATATAAATGTTTGTGCCATATTTTCTCTTTCATATTATTGATTATTAAATCTAACCAAATTTGATTCCCTTTAAAAATTTACACTATCTGTCTAATTTATCCATTTTGGTGTATAATTTTATATTCAAGACATTTTCAACTCGTTTAGGAAGACCATTCATTGCTCCCTATGATGTGGTATGTGACCATACATAAATAGAATGGATAGATTAAAAAAAAAGCTTTCAAGGTCTCCCAGAAAAACATCCTTACATGGCATGTCAACAAAGGTTTTAAGAGGTGAATAATTTCTTCTTTGTTCATCTGGATTTTCTTTCTTTCTTATTATTATTATAGAAATATTGAAAGGGTTTAACAATGATTGAAGAGAGCAATGCACACCTCTGTGAATATACCAATCACCAGGATATGTGCACATTGGATAAATAGGATACTCGTTTAATATTTATCATTAAAAGAGACTTGTTGTTAAAAATATTGTTGATGTCAGAGAAATCTTATAAAAGTGCGGTATCATTCATACTTATTATTCGTGTTTTAAAGACAGTCTGGCCAAGATTTAAAAAATGATCCAGAATTCAATTTCCTACTTGAGATGTGTGCATATGTTGTCTGTTAAGAGTTAGGCTTCTTTAGTTTTAATGTCATATGGTTTGCTCCTCACTACAAAGTTTTGTATGTTCATGTATGAATGATATCCATCGCTGAAAAATTGATGATTGGAAAGAGAGTGTTGTGAGTCAAACAAGAAATTTTGTATTTACCTATTTCTCTAAAGTGATCCTTTTCTGTTTTTCTTCATTGTTGAATTCTATAATCACGTGTGCATAGAATGGATGGCAGTACCTTCTCCTTGATGGACTAGGTCCTTTTATTTAAGAACCATTACTTTCCTCCATGATATCTTTTGAATAGTTGACTCACTCATTTTCAGCTATTGGACTTTAGTAGTGACATTTCTCTCCTGTGTGTTAAGTGATTTTCACATGCGATAGGAGAAATGTGGAGTTTGGGAGCTATTTATTCTGTGTTCCAGCGTTTTGTTTGTGTATCTTTGGATTTTGCTTTCTTTGTAAGAATGCGTTTGATTTTATTTCCAATTCTTTCTTAAAAAATTACAATATGGCATAAGAACACTTATATATATGGATACCTTCATCACAATCCCACTGCACTTGAGAACAACACAAAGGTATCTAAAAAATCGGGAATTGCTTTCTAGAAAAAAAAACCTGAAGCCTAACCATTCAGTAAACAATCATGAAGTCATATAAATGATTTCCTCTGAATTATCAATTTAAATTTGTTATTATTAAAAAATGCAAGGATCACTGAAAAGAATTTGGTTACCTCCGATTATTTTTCTCAAAGTTAGAGTAGTTTAAGATTATTTCATCAGAAATTAGGAAAAAATTTGGGTCCAAAAATATATTTGATCAAGCATTCCACACAAACTCATATCACTGAAGCCTCTTAATTTCAAAGAAGTTATTATTTTAAAGGGCTAAAACTGTTTCATTTCCAATTAACACTGGCACGGTGTGTGGACAAATATTTCTAAGTAAAGGTTTATTAGTAGAAAATAATAAATATTTAACCATTCTTTTAAACCTGTATTTTATTGAGAACTTTAATTTTTTAATAATTTTTAAGTACACCAAATTTGGTTATGAGAGACTGTCATCCTAACCTGACTTATATCTAGTTTTCACCTCCAAACTGACCCATTCTTGTTTCTGTAAATACACGTTTTTTACAATTATCTGAAAATTAATAAAACATTTATGCACTCGATCAGCATACTCCTAAAACTTTCTTAGAGCAAAACATGACACCATGCTGAAATATTTTTACATCATGATAAAATATCATGATATTATTCCCCGCTAGCCACATACCAAGCCATATGTTCACGACTATTTTCCAAGCCCTACCTTCAACATGTCTGGAAATTTGTGTGTATGTGGTGTGTCTGTTTAAAGACTCTTGTGTTTTAATTTTTCCTTATAGTCCTGAGTTGACTAGAGGATTTTTTTTTCTGTTTAATTCTGACTTTGAGAATTAGGGTGCAATTTCTTTTCTCAAGATTACATTCTTCTCTTTATTTTCTATTATTAGTAGTGCCTTCTCTCCTGCTGCTGAATTTCCAAAATCCCATCATCCATGCTTCCGAGTTTCAAATAATTATTCTGCAGCACTAAAATGGATGTATCTGGTGTCTGGTGAATTTTGATAATTTTGACCAGCCATTGAGATGACAATAGATTCTCATTATAAATCATTTCTTCCTCTACCCTTGGATCCCATTGCTCTGAGTATATCTCATTGGAAATACGATGGTTTTCCTAGGGTTCTTGTTATATGTGGGAATTTGTGTCAATGGAATATTTGCAATTCCCAGGGAGGAATTTTTTAATCAGAAAGATTGAATGCCTTTATGGAAATTGCACAGGAAAAAAAAAATTATTTCGTGCCTTAAGAAACTATGTCTTAAAATTCTACATATAATATAATAATTAAAATTTTGTTTATTTTTATTATATTGGATGAATCATTATCCTTTATAAGTGTTTCTGCCATACTCTCTTTCTTATCATTGACTATATTAAATATAACCAAATTATACTCCCTATTAAAACTTACATTTTCTCTCAAACTTATTTCCATTTCAGAACACAATTTTATATTAAAGACTTTTGCAACACATTTAAAAAGGCCATTCCTTACTACCTAACTCCACATTATGTGGTATGTGATCATATATTAATGGAATGGATAGATAACCAAATAATTTTTTTCCAAGGATGCCCAGAAATGCACCTATATATGGCAGTGTGAACAAAGGGTTTGAAAGGTGAATAATTTCTTCTTTGTTCATCTGAACATTCTTTTTTTTAATTAAAATTATTTTAGAAATATTGAATTAGTTTATTATTGAAGAGAGGAATGCACACCTCTGTGAATATACCATTCACCAGGGAATGTACACATTGGATAAATATGATATTGGCTAAATATTTATCATTGAACCAGATTTGTTTCCAAAAATATTCATGATATCAGAAAATGTAAACAATAATGGTGGCATCAAGTATAATTTTTAGTCATATTTGAAAGACGATCTGGCCAGGTTTAAAAAATGACTCAAAATTCAAGTTCTTCCTTGAGGTGTGCGCATAGGTCCCCTGTAAGGAGCTTGGCAATCTATATTGTAAGGTCTGGTGTTTTCCTCTTCACTACAAGTTTGTGTCTGTTCCTGTATGGATGATATCCATCACTAAAAAACTGATGATGGGAAAGAGGCTGGTGTGAGTCAAACAGGAAATTTTGGCATTACCTATTTCTCTAAAGTGGTTCTTTTTTTTTTTTTTCATTGTTGGATTTTATAATCACGTGTGCATAGAATGGAGGGTGGTACATTCTACTTGATGGACTAGGTCCCTATTTTTATGAACCATTCTTCTCCCCTATGATATATTGTGAATAGTTGACTCCCTCTTTGTCAACTATTGGTCCTTCCTTAAACCTTTTCTCTCCTGTGTGGGAAGAGAATTTCACAAGCCATAGGAGAAATTTTGAGTTTTGGAGCTCTTTATTCTGAGTTCCAGCATTTTGTTTGTGTATCTGTGGATATTGTATTCTTTGTAAGAATGAATTTTATTTTTTTCAATTCATTGTAAAAAATTTCAATATGGCATAAGAACACTTATATATATATATGGACACATGCATCACTATCCCATTTCACTGTAGAATGACACAATGATATCTGGAAAATCAGGAATGGTGTTCTTGAAACAGAACCTAAAGCCTCCTAACCATTCAGTAAACAACCATGAAGTCATATAAAATGATTTTCTCTGAATTATGGATTTAAGTTTGTGATTATTAAAAAATGGGGGAATCACTGAGAAGCACTTGGTTTCCTCCTACTATTTTTATCCAATTTGTGTAGTTTAATATTATTTCATTAACTACTAGAAGAAATAGGTTCCTAAAATTTATTTGAAAAAGGCATTCCACCAACTCATAACACTGAAGCCTCTTAATTTTAAAGTATTTACTAATTAAAGGGGCTAAAATGTTTCATTTCCAATGAGCATTGACACACTGTGTGGAAAAATTCTTTCTCTCTAAGTAAAGTTTTATTAGTAGATGATAATAGCTATTTAACCATTCTTTTAAAAGTATATTTTACCGAGTACTTAAATTTTTTTTCTTTTTAAAAAGCACAAAATTTGGATATTAGATACTATCATCCTAATCTGAGTTATATCTACTTTTCACCTCCAATCGGCCCCATTCTTGTTTCTGTAAATACACATTTTTAAACATAATCTGCAAACTAACAAACCATTTAAGCACTCCATCATCATACTCATAATTCTTTATTCGATGTTCACATGACACCGAGGTGCAATATTTCTTACATCATGATAAAATATCATGATATTTTTTCTCCCTATGGACAGATCATACCATGTGTTAAAAACTATTTTCCAAGCCCTGCCTTTATCATGTCTGGAAAGTTGTGTGTATGTGGTGTGTCTGTTTTAAAGAGTTTTGCATTATAATTTTTCACGTAGTCCTCATTTTTCTAGTGGATTGTTTTCCTTTTAATGCTAATCTTTGAGAATTTGGGTGCAATTTATTTTCTGCAGGAATCCATTCTTTTCTTTCCTTCCTATTTTTAGCAGTACCTACTCTCCTGCTGCCTTTTCCAAAGATCCCATCCTCCATTCCCCTGAGTTCCAAATAGTTACTCTTCAGCACTAAAATGGATGTATGTGATGTCTGGTGACTTTTGATAATGTTGGCCCTCCATTGAGATGACAATAGTTTCTCATTCTATTCTCATTTCTTCCTCTGCCCTTGGATATATTTGTTCTGAGTGTATCTCATTGGAATTGCAATGGATTTCCTAATGATCTTTTTAAGTGTGGAAATTTGTGCCAATGTGATATGGGTAATTCCCAAAGAATATTTTTTTTACTCAGGAACAATGAATGCCTTAACTGAAATCGCATGGTAAAAAATATATATTTCATGCCTTGGGAGACTGCCATGTCTGAATATTCTACCTATAATATAATAATTAGAATTTTGTTTTAATTTCTTTCCATTATACCAGGTGAATTATTTTCCTTTATAAGGAGTTGTGCCATACTATCTCTTTCTTATTATTGACTATATTAAATCTAACCAAATTTCACTCCCTTTTAAAGTTTACACTTTCTGTCAAACTTATATCAATTTCAGTATATCATTTTATATTAAAGACGTTTGCATCCTGAATAAAAAGGCTATTCATTGCTACATTTCTCCACATTATATGGTATGTGATCATAAATCAATGGAATGGATAGATAATTAAAAAAAAAAAAGTTTTTCAAGCACACCCAGAAAAGCACCTGTATATGGCAGTGTCAACAAAAGGGTTTGAGAAGAGTATGATTTCTTCTCTGTTCATCTGGATTTCTTTCTTTATTATAGTTATTATTGAAGTATTGAAAGGGTTTAATAAATATTGAAGAGAGCAATTCAAGCCTCTGTGAATATACCAATCCCCACGGAATGTACACATTTGGTATATAGGATATTGGTTTAAAATTTTTCAATGAAACAGATTTGTTTCAAAAGTATTCGTGATGTCAGAAAAAGCACACAGAAGTATGGCATCATTCATTCTTATTAGTCGTGTTTGAAAGACGTACAGGCCAAGTTTCAAAAAATGATTCACAATTCAATTTCCACTTTGAGATGTGTGCATAGGTCACCTGTAAGTAGTTATGCCCCTTTATATTTTAAGGTTATGTGTTTTCCTCTTCATTACAAGTTTGTCTATGTTCATGTATGAATGATATCCATCATTAAAAAATTGATGAAGGGAAGATGGTGGTGTGAGTCAAACAGGAAATTTTGGAATTATCTTCTTCCCTAATGTTGTCTTTTTTTTGGTTTTTCTTCATTGTTGGATTCTGTAATCCTGTGTGCATAGAATGGAGGGTGGCACATTCTGCTTGATGGGCTAGTACCTTATTTTTATGAAACTTTCCTCTCCACCATGATATCTTGTGAATAGTTGACTCCCTCTTTGTCAACTAAAGAACCATACCAGTGCATTTTCTCTACTGTGTTGGAAGAGTTTATCACAAGCCATAGGAGAAAATTGAGTTTGGGAGCTGTTTATTCTGAGTTCCAGTAATTTTTTTGTATATGTGGATTCTGCTTTCTTTTTAAGAATGAATTTGATTTCATTTCTATTCTTTCTAAAAAATTACAATATGGCACAAGAACACTTACATATATATATGGATACATGCATCACAATCCCAGTGCACTTGAGAATGACACAAATATATCCAGAAAATATGAAATGGTTTTCTTGAAACAAAACCTGGATCTCCCTAACCATTCAGTAAACAGACATGAATTCATGTAAAATGATTTCCTCAAATTATTGATTTAAATTTGTGATTACTAAAAAATAGAGGAATCACTGAGGAGGTTTTTTTTTTCCCTCCTATTATTTATCTCCAAGTTAGAGTAGTTTAACATTATGTCATCAGGAATTAGGAATAAAATCGTTTTGAAGAAATGATTTAAAAATGGCATTCCACACAAACACATATCACTGAAGCCTCTTAATTTAAATGAATTTACTATTTAAGTGCTAAAAAGTTTCATTTCCAAGTAGCATTGACACGGTGTTTGGAAAAAAATATTTCTCTCTAAGTTTAGGTTTGTTAGTAGATGATAATAGATATTTAACTATTTTTTTATACTTGTATTTTACCACATAATTTAATTTTTTAATATGAAAAATTTGGATATGAGAGAATATTACATTAATCTGATTTGTATCTAATTTTCACCTCCAAACAGCCCCACTCTTGTTTCTGTAATACACATTTCTTAACATAATCTGTAAATTAACAAAACATTTATGTACTAGATCATTATACCCATAAAATTTTCTTTGACCATCACATGACACCATTGGGGAGTATTTCTTATATCATGATAAAATATCATGACATTTTTCCCCCCTAGCCACAGACCATTCCATATGTTCAAAACTCTTTTCCAAGCACTGCCTTCAACATGTCTGGAAAGTTGTGTGTATGTGGTGTGTCTGTTTTAAAATCTCTTGTGGTTTAATTTTACCACATTGTCCTGAGTTAGCTAGTGGATTTTTTTCCTTTTAATTCTAATTTTCAGAATTAGGGTGCAATTTTTTTCTTCCTGATTCCATTCTTTTCTTTCTTTCCTATTTTTAGCAGTACCTACTCTTCTGCTCCTGCCTTTTCCAAAGATCCCATCCTCCATTCACCTGAGTTCCATATAATTACTCTTCAGCACTAAAATGGATGTATCTGGTGTCTCGTGACTTTTGATAATGTTGACCCTCCATTGAGATGACAATAGTTTCTCATTCTATTCTCATTTCTTCCTATGCCTTTGGATTCTATTGCTCTGAGCGTCTCTCATTGGAACTTTGATGGTTTCCTAGTAATCTTGTTATGTGTGGGAAATTGTGCCATTGGGATATGGGCAATTCCCAAAGAGGAATTTTTTTCTCAGAAAGAATGAATGCCTTAATGGAAGTAGCAAGATAAAAATATTATTTCATGCCCAGAATATATTATGCCTGAATGTTATTGCAGGAATAAAATAATTAGAATTTTGTTTATATTAATTTCCATTATATCAGTGTATTTATTTTCCTTTATAAGTGTTTGTGCCATACTATCATTTTCATATCATTGATTATATTAAATCTAACCAAATTTCACTTCCTTTAAAAATTTACATTTTCTCTCAAACATATCCATTTCAATGTATAATTTTATATTAAAGATATTTACAACACGTTTAAGAAGACTCTGGGTAATGACACAATGATATATAGAAAATTGGGAGTGTTTTTCTTGTAAGAAAACCTGAATCCTCCTAACCATTCAGTAAACAATCATGAACTCATGTAAAATGATTTCCTCTGAATTATCGATTTAAATTTGTGATTATTAAAAAACGGAGGAATCACTGAGAAGCATTTGATTTCGCCCTACTATTTTTATCCAGTTTGTGTAGTTTAATATTATTTCATTAACTACTAGGAAGAAAATCGGGTCCAAAAATTTATGTGAAAAAGGCACTACACACAATCGCATATCACTGAAGACTCTTAATTTTAAGGCAATTACTCTTGAAAATTGCTGAAAAGATTCATTTTCAACTAGCATTGGCAGGGTGTGGAAAATTTCTTTCTCTCTAAGTAAAGATTTATTAGTAGATGATAATAGATATTTAATCATTCTTTTAAAATTGTATTTTTACTGAGATTCTGTAAAATTAATTTTGTTTTTTAAATATAACTAATTTGCTTATGAGAGAGTATCATACTAATCTGAGTTATATCTAGTTTTCACCTCCAAACTGTCACATCCTAGTTTCTGTAAAATCATATTTTTTAACACAATTTGTAAACTAACTTAACATTTATGCACTCAATCTACATTCCCTTAGCTCTTTCTTCCAGCATCACACGTCATCGTAGTGGAATATTTCTTACATCATGAAAAAATACCATTACATTATTTCCCCTTAGCCACAGAACATATCATATGTTCAAAAATATTTTTCAGCCCTGCTTTCAATATGTCTTGAAATTTGTGTGTATTTGGTGTTTCTGTTTTAAAAACTCTTGACTTTTAAATTTTTCCTCATAATACTGAGATGGCTAGTGGAATTCTTTCCATTTCATTCTTATTTTGAGAATTAGAGTTCAGTGTCTTTCAACAGGATTCCTTTCTCCTCTTTCTTTTCTATTTTTAGCAGTGTATTTTCTCCTGAGGCAGTCTTTTCCAAAGATCCCATCCTACCTGCTCCAGAGTTCCAAATAATTGCTCTACAGCACTAAAATTTGATATATCTGCTGTCTGGTCACTATTGATAATGGTGGCCCTCCATTTACATGACAATAGTTTCTCATTCTGTTCTCATTTCTTGCTCTGCCCTTGTATTCCTTTGCTCTGAGTGTCTCTGGTTGGAAATATGATGGTTTCCTAGTGATCTTTATATGTGTTGGAATTTGGGAGACTGGGATATGGTCAAGTCCCAAAAAGGATTTTTTTCCTCAGCAAATATGAATGCCTTAATGGAAATAGCATGATAAAAATATTATTTCATGCCTAGAAATTATTATTCCCAAACTTTACTCCTGGAAAGAAATAATTAGAATTTTTATTTATATTAATTTCCATTATATCTAACTAATTACATTCCTTTATAAGTGTTTGTGCCATACTATCTCTTTCATGTCATTGAATATATTAAATCTAACCAAATTTCACTCCTTTTAAACATTTACATTTTCTGTCAAACATATCCATTTCAGTGTATAATTTTATATTAAAGACATTTACAACACGTTTAAGAAGGTCATTCATTGTTTCCTTTCTCCATATGATGAAGTGTGTGATCATATATCAATAGAAAGGATAGATAACCCAAAATTTTTTTCCAAGGTCTCCCAGAAAATCATCTATATATGGCAGTGTCAACAAAGGCTTTGAGAGGTGAATAATTTTTTTTTGTTCCTCTCGATTTTCTTTCTTTATTATAATTATTATAGAAATTTTAAAAGGGTTTAATAATGATTGAAGAAATCAATGCATGCCTCCATGAACATACTAATCACCCGGTAATGTACACATTGGATAATTAGGTTATTGGTTTCATACTTATCATTGAAACAGATTTGTTTTTAAAAATATTCTTGATGTCAGAAATAGCACACTAAAGAGTGACATCATTCAGTCTTAGTTGTGTTTGAAAGACGGATTGGAAAAGTTTAAGAAAATGATTCATAAGTCAATTTCGTCCTTGAGATATGTGCATAGGTGCACTGTATGGAGATATGCCACTTTATTTTGTAAGGTAATGTGTTTTGCCTTTCACTACTAGTTTATGTATGTTCATGTATGAATGATATCCGTCGCTAAAAAATTGATGAAGGGAAAGAAGGTGGTGTGAGTCAAACAAGAAACTTTGTAATTACCTATTTCTCTAAGTGGTCTTTTTTTATTTGTTTTTCTTCATTGTTGAATTCTATAATCACGTGTGCATAGGATGGATGGCAGTACATTCTCCTTGATTTATTAGCTCCTTATATTTATGAACCATTCCTTTTCCCCATGGTATCTTGGAAAAAGTAGACTCCTTTTTTTTTTTTTTAAATATTTAT